>QBDW01002891.1:0-16056 GCA_003261595.1 Maconellicoccus hirsutus | reverse complement strand
TCTATTTTTAATGGAAATTTTGTAATTTTCAATTTTCAAAAATTCGCCAAAAATCGAAAAGTCAACTTGGGCAGCTAAAATTTTGGTTTTGGGGGTTTTTTGACATGCTCTTTTCAAAAATCCAACTCCCGTTCAAATCCAAGCCGGACACTTCAGGTAGTTTCCTTGTTAGCTGTTTGGGGTGATGTGGATTTCTCATTTTTGAGAGGAAACGTAAAAATGGCGTAGAAAAATTTCCAATCACGCAATTAAAATTACATTCCAGACCAACAAAATGTGTTGCAGGAGGTCTAAAAATTGAAATCGCCCATTTGAAAACAAATGCGACCACGAAAGGCTAATGAATTTCCTAATACGCCGTGATAAGTTGATTACAATATCGCAAATCACATTATTGATAATTCAAACGTAATCTTTTATGATCGCAAATCACGTTATTGATCGTTCAAACGTAATATTTTATGATAATTCTGTGTTGTAATATTAAATCGCGTAATTAAATTGATTTCGTTTCAAATAATTATTCCGTTTTAATGAGTTGCTCGCTCTAAATCTTCATTAATCAACCCAAAAGAACTCGGGATTCCTTTTTCTGAAACTGCGAATCGAATTACAGGGATTTTGGGTGCTTTGAGGTCTCTCGTTCTCATTTTAACAGTATAAGGATACTAGGGGGCTTCCAGTAATTTGGCAAGCTAAAAATGGTACTGCAGCTAGTAATCAGCAAGAAATAACCGTCTCTCAAACCATAACTCGCGTTTCCAAGAGTGTTTACAGAGGGTTTTTTTTTGAAATTTGGTATGTAAATTCCTGTTGTGAAAATACAACTTTACGTTTTTTGAAATTTAAAATCTGATGAATTCAAAGTTGGCCTAAGTAATTAGGGTAACATACCTCAAAAACTGTTGTGGGTAACAATTTTGATTTCTTTCAAAAACTTGGGGGAGGATGCGCTAAAATGTCGAAAATTTGGTTTCTAAAGCATAACTCCCCTTCTATGGGACCAAAAAGGTTCAAATTTTGGATTTGGAGATTAAATACGATTTAAAGAAAAGCACTATTTCGAAATTTTTATATCTCAATTTTGGCACCTCCCCCCTAATTTGGGGCTTTTAAAATCAAAATTTGCCCTTTGCTATATTATAGGCATTAAGTGTAGATCAAGAGCTTACATTAAAAAAAAAAAGTCTGTTTTCTAACTGTAATACAGGCTGCATGAAAATTATCTGAACTTTTTTCCTTGTACATAGCTTCATATATAATAATATATGAAAAGTTTCGCATTTTCTGGTTCAAGTGTAGTTAAAAATCCCGAATTATGTAATTTGGAGTATTTAGAGTAAATGGAGGCAGGATGAGAGCTAGAGCAAACAACTTAACATGACACGAAGTTTAGGTAATCGAAAAAAATAATATTAAAATGGGAATATTCTGATGGAAGACTGGAGAAAATGACGCTGCGGTTCTCCAAATAACTCAACGAGTGACAAACTTTAAAAGGGTCACATGATATTCCTTGTCATTCTCAATTTAATAAAATACGCCTCATTCCTTTCAAATCAGGCTCCCGGTAGCGATACTTCGGCGGTGACCGATCTTAGAAAAATCGAAAATGAAAGTACATCTTTCTGTCTAATCATGTCTTCATTGGCGGTGAATGAAAACTGCACTGGGTCAATGAACTTTATCGGAATAATGAAAATAACAAAATCCGTTTAAACCAGTTAAAATTTAACACGTGTGATAATACTACGAATTCACACTAGTTCCACCCCTTAACATGAGCCGTCATGGCGGCATGTCTCCAGCCCCGCCTAAAGGGGGATTTAAAAAAGGGCGGAGGGTGAAGTATAAAAGAGTAAGTGCACAAATGATCACCTCCCTCATGCAAATGGGTGGGACTGGCGACATTATAGTCCAGTCAATCTAGCATTTGAGTTTGCAAAACGAGATGATAAGCTGAATTTTGGTATATACCTAGTATTTGATACCTTTTACAACATACTTCACAGCGGAATAGACGTCATGTGTGCAAGTTCCCTTTTTTATGGATCTAAGCCTCCCATAATCGGTTTTTCGCTTATATCTCAGTGAAAACCGGTTTTATCAAGAAAATAGTTTAGTTCAAAATTGAAACCCACTAAATTCTCTACAAAATGCATATATTAAGAGTTGATGTAACTAGCTTAGATTCCGAGCTACGTGTGATTGAAAAAACAGCATTTTTCGTGAATAGGTGACTTTTTAGCCTAATTGTGTAGGGTACAGTTTTTCGGCTCTAGTGTAGCAAAAAATGTTTCTATGAAAAAAAATAGCTTAGTTCGAGGTTGATGCCTACTAAATCCTCTACAAATACTGTATCTACAGAACTGGCTAAAAAATAATCAAAACCTTCCTCCTTTGTGACGTCACAGCTCGGAAACTAAGAAAGCAATGTAACTTCTTTACAATGGAATTTGTAGAGAATTTGGTCATCTTTCATTACAGTTATTATACATTTTCACGAAAAACCATTTTTTCCCATGGTTACAGGTAAAAAACTAAATTTATGCGAATTTTGTCAAAAATTCACGAAAAAAGCTCCTTTTTCAATCGCACGTAGCTCGGAAATTAAGCTAGTTACATCAACTCTTAATATATGCATTTTGTAGAAAATTTAGTGGGTTTCAATTTTGAACTGAACTATTTTCTTGATAAAACCGATTTTCACTAAGATATAAGCGAAAAACCGGTTTTGGGAGGCTTAGATCCATAAAAAAAGGAACTTTCGAAGGCAAACATGACATCTGTTCCGCTGTGAAGTAAGTTGTAAAGGGTATCGAATACTACATACCGAAATTCAGCTTATCTCGTTTTGCAAGCTCGAAGCCATTTTTGGGCCTGATTGACTGGACAATGAAGCCAAAAGGGTAACAAATTTTGAATGACCGTTGATCAAAAATCATTTTAAAATCAAAAGGAAATAATTAAACAAATTCGAAAAAAATTTATGATATCAAAAGTGAAAAAAATTAAGAAAATTTATTCTAATTACAAATGCTGTCCCAAAGAAGGTGCGACTTAAAATTCGTATGGGAAAATAACGCATTCTACCGGCTGTCCAATACACTAGGGTGTTAATTTGGTTCATTTTTTATCGAATGAGACCTCATGGAGCCTAATCGATCAAAAACTCGTACCAGTGCAACGTTTTAAATAAAAGTAGTTGGTCAAACCCCTACGAAAATTTTTGAATAATTCTAAAAACTACATAAGTAAGAATGTTTATTCGAAATCGTCCTCAAAATCAAGAAAACGAACATTTTTTTTGAAATCAGACCTAAGAATCGCTACAAAGGGGAGAGTCTTTCCACTTTTTGGAAGTTTCCAGAAATTCACCAGAACTCAATGAATTGAACACTTTCTCCAATTGTGGCAACGAGTCAGAAATTGGGGGCGTCAAATCTGAGCTGTACATCGGAGGAAAAACTTTTAGGCGCTTATTTCAAAAAAATATGTTCATTCTCTTGATTTGAAGGACGATTCCGAATAAACATTCTTATTTTTGTAGTTTTTAGAATTATTCAAAAATTTTCGTAGTAGTGTATTAAGTACTTTTTTTTAAAACATTGTACTGGTACGAGTTTTCATTCTATTAGACTAATTAAGTTCAAAGTAGCAAATACATACCATCATTACCCGATTTTCTTTTTCACACCGCGAATTAAAATTACACCAGAATGATCGCCAAAAGTAATTGACACTTTTAAACTTTCGATACAAAACCCAAAAGTTCTACGATTCATACCCGTCGCTTACGAACTTCTTTCAGAATGATTTTATTCAAAAACCGTAAACCTAGTTCATCGTTGATATCTTATCGTTATAATATTCGTAAATTAATAATTAGACCTTATTACGACGTTATTTTACAACTTACGATGATATCAATTTCGCAAAATGCCAAATTTCGACATCGAAGTGAAATATAATCATAGATCTACGTGAATTTCGTACTCTTCGGGTAATAGACTTGGATTTTTTTTTAATTTCACGTTGACAATGGTAACCTTACGTTATCACGCATGAGGGATTTTCAATGAATATTGCATCATTTTAAAAACATAATGCGTTTCTATTGGTCGAATTGTCCAAAAGATGATAGAAGAGAAAGCTAAAATTAACGAAAGACCGACTCGAATTAAATACGTCGTTAAGGAATCGACATATTTATCGTTGTTTTCGTCCAAAAACAAATTAGTATGAGATTGAGGGACGAACAAGATAAAAACCCGGGCATACTTTCTTATTAAAAAAAAATTATAAAAAATTCGGGTACTTGATTCAGAAGGGCGTTCAAAGGGGAATAAGGTCAATAAAGGCGAGAGGGAATATTATACACATAATTAAACTAATATACAATACTAACATCCTACAAATCTCCACAAAATGTGAATAAAAATTAAAAAAATAAAATAAAAATTGAAACTTACGTCTTCGGGAAATTCAATCAAATCTTTTTCAAAGCACTCAGACATCTTGAGGAAACGAAAATTTAAAAAATACGATGAAATTCTAAGTACTCGATTTATCGAACTCGAATAAAAATCACGGTTCAAAATACACAACTCGACGATTCAAACTCGAAAATAACGAAAAAAACGCTAAAATTCTACTACACCGTTTACTCGAACTCGAGAAATACCGAGGAGTAAATTCGAAATGCAGGTATTCGAAGTCGAAAAACCATTGATTCTAAAACGCACCTCGTGGCTGCTTTTATAATCGAAATTTCAGCCACACCACTCCGTTTCGGAAGCGGAGGTGTAACGAAGATAGTTGAAATAACCAATGAGACGAGCGTTTCAAAGGTCAAAGGAGGAAACTTTTTTTCACGTGAAAAACAACCCGAAACAAAACTCTAGTCCATTGCAAAATACACGTACGTATAACAAAAACCCCGATATCTTTACTATTGTTTATTTCTTAAAAACCAAACTAAACCGTAAATGAATGCGAAATGGTGATTGACAGATGTATTGTTACTAATGGCCTTTGCCTCTGTTAACGACAACTCGACGACTTTAGTTTTTTCTCCTTCGTCGTGCAGTCCTCCACCTCGCGTGAACAATGTAACAAAAAATACACAAGTTAAAAATACGAATTCGTTTCGACGAACTGCATCGCTACAATAGGCCAGCTATTTCACGAAAAAAAAGTAAATTACCTGTGCCAATTTTCATCGTGTCGTCTACTTCGACGTAAAACATATGCACGTCGTAAACTACCGTACCCGTCGATCTGCGAATCAACATATACACGAAAAAAATTATACGCAAGTTACTTAGATGAGCCAAGTAACGAGTAAAGAGGGTAATTTTCAAAAAAAATCGCTTTTTTGGAAAGCACTTGTCGAGAGCTTTAAAATGATAGGTCACAAGGGTATATTATCTCGAAATGCAATTTAGAGGTCGAATGAAGGACGCCATGACCTTGAAAATCAAATCAACGATAACATAGTTGAGTGACGTATCAAAATACACGTCTGAGTACCAATATTCGAGTTATCGTCGTAAAATTAAAATTTAATCGAAAATACGAAAATTTCCAGGCCAAACGTCTTTTCTACGATCAAAAATCACCGCGAAGAGTATATTTCATCTTGCAACCATAATTTTATATTCCTCGAGATGAACTCATCTATTTTGCTACGTTTACCTCAACGTAGTAATTTTTTCCAATCTCTCCACAGATACCTCGTACCCGGTTTCTTGGAAAATCTCATCTATGGCAATCTCTTCGATAGTTTTATCATTATCGATTATTCCGGCGCAAAATTCAATACTCGATCCGATACTGGAATCATATTTACGCACATCCTTAGAATTCCATTCTCTTCTAGGAATATTTTGCAGGAAAACGGCTAAACAGAATGGTTCAAAGGTGATAAACGACGAACAATTTCTACGTTTATTTAATCATACATTTACTAACTTGGTCTGAATTGTTCTACGCATACAAACGTATTCCTCGAAGTATTAAAGATAACAATGGCTACGCTGAGTACATCGAACAAAACCTCTATTATTACACAAAAGACGCGGATGAGAAAATGTGAAAAATAAACGATTACTTACCAATCCAGACATTGAACAAAATCCCATTTCTTTTTTTTGTTATTCTACAAGTGAAGATAAATAAATGAATAATTGAAGAAAAAACCTAATGATATTTAATCTCACCTCGAAATATCGAAATCTCAACGTAGTGAAAAATTTCGATCGTTTTAACGATCTTATGCAAATATTAGAAATAGACTCGTTCATTTCCAAATTTTCCACCATTCTGTGAAAACTCGACAGCTTTGTCGCTCATATCGAGTTTCAATTAGTAAACAAATCAGTGTAAAATATAAATATAGCATCGTAAACATCGTAAAATTGTATAAATAACAAATTGCTTGTGTTGTATTTTGAATGTTTCCAGTCGATGACTCGACGATCAAAATACACTTTATTTCTTTAATTTAGAACTCCATTGTGGTTTTATTTTCACGACACAATGAACTGTGTTAATCGCGTGATAAAAATTTGATAAAGATTCAAGGATTAAAGGTTTCCCATGCTTATGATAGTTCATTTCCTCGATTCCTTAAATTACTCGTAGGTACGTAATAATAACGGCGAGTTGAATTACTTCAACAAATTTTTCATCGAGTTAATTTAAAAAATATATTTTTTTGCGAATTTCAGGCATTGGTTTGCTAATAATTTAAAAAAAATAATTAATTTAATTTTTATATTTTTTATGATACATCAATCCTTAATTTCAATATTTTTAATTATAAGAATTATTTTATCTAATTCTTTTATTATTATAAAATTTCACTTCAAGAAACTATTTTAATTTAATTTATTTGTTATAAAAATAAATTTTTATCCTTGTCATTTTTTCATTATATCCATTTCTAATAAAATAAATTGAAAAAATACAGTATTTAGCCTATTTAATAAATTATATTAATAAATTTCTTACATTCATTTTTTTAAACAAAATAAATTAATTTTTTAACTAGTTTTTCATTAAGTTCAAATTGTGATGAAAATGTCACCTCACACAAACACACAACGTGAACAACGTATCACCTCATCAGCACTTTTTCTCTCATCGAGCAAGATACACAAAGACTTTATCGCGTATTCGTACTCGCCTCCGGGGAGACGCAACGCAAGGGGGATTTTTGCTGACAAATATCATTCGTAACAAATTATTAATCTTTAGATACGATAAAATTACATAAATTTCTAGACAGACGGTCATCATTTGGCATGAATAAATCATGTATTCGACGTAGTGCTCGGTTTCAAGATACATTCATCTCGTGCTCTCAAAATATATTAACTAAATGGAGTATTTTTCACTGTGTGTAATTTGCGTGCTAAATGTGTTAAGATGTTTCCACTCATTTGATATATATTACTCGAAATATATCGTAGAATCGTTCAATTTTAAATTTACGAATGAGGTGAGTTGAAAATTTTCATTAAATTTAATAGCCAATTTGATATTTTGATTGCGTGCTTTTAATTCGACTCCAGGAGGAAGAGAATTTCGCCAAGTTCGAGAGAATTACCAGATTGATATTCGTTTTGATGGTATTATTAATCGGAGATATGCTCAAATATAAACCAATCATTGTTCTAAGTTCGATCACCGCTTTATTACGATATATCCTATTTTACTTCAAGCCCAGCGTCGAGCTGGTATACGTAAGTGATACGAATTAAGCTCTTGAAACAAGCTCGATGAATGAAACCTCCAAAGATATCTGGAGGAATCCGAAATACTCCCAAAGGCAACACTGATCAACGATTTTGATCATAAAATATCCATATTATCTCATTAAGATTCACTTTTGTTGAAAAAACTCGAATTTCATACAAAAAATGAAATTTCCGGCTTGGAATTTTTTTTTGAATTCTACTCATAAGTAGAAGTAAAACCTCAGATATACACAATTTCTCTAAAATCGTTATTTTTCGCGTAAAAAAATATCGAATATCGAATAAAAAAGTACGCGCGCCTATTAACATCACCACCCACTGAATACCAACGGCGTACCTGCGTTTACGCGCCTCTAAAGCTCGCATGGACGAAACACGACAAAGGCGTATTCACATGAACGAGCCACCGCGACTTCGCGGAACAAACTCATCGGTGAACGGGCGTTTTTTTTCAACGAAGCGAGACAACTCTCGTATGTTTTTAGCGGGACATATGAATATAGACGGTTTCGATAGCGTGTCATCGAAGGATGAACGAGCATTTTCGTACGTTACAGCGAAACAAGGTAATGGCCGTACGTTCTTAGTGGAACGTTGCAAATGATGGGCGCGCTGATGATTGCGCGTGAATTCGAAACTGCCGCTAGGATTTGACGGGGCAGTGTAATCATCGATGGTGACACGCGCATGATTTAGATAATTTTTTAAGCGAAAACTATTCATTTTAGAGACATCTTGTAAATAACATTTTTTACTCGTATTCACCTGAAAAATATTATAGAATTATTTCGAATCGAAAAATCATTATTTTAGTGATTTTACCCCATTTTTGAAGGATCCATTCATCGAACTTACTCTTCAACATCTTCTCATAATTCTTATCACCTTCTTAAGGCGATTAATTCGTTAATTTCTTTCAAGGTCATCGTAACTTTGAATGCTTTTTTCGACGCATCCACCATAACTTTCGTTTCATATTTATATGGAAAGTACGACGATAAATCTACATATCAGAGAATCACCGCCTTCGCAGACGCCTCCGTTTTGTTCGGAGCTGCCATCAGCTTATGCTTCGGATTACTTCATGTGGACATTTTGCACATGAAACTGGAATACTTGTTGTGTTACAACACTGCTAGTAAGTTATTCCAAACATAATTCATGCGCGTACTTTTTCACCGAATTTTAAAACTTCTGCTCCTATTTAGTCGCGATAATCACGACTTCGTTGTCCTTCGCGGTACCTCAAATCACCTCACTTCCCTCGACGCAGCTCGACACGGAAAAAATCTTTTTGAAACTATGGCGCAATTTCAAAAAAGCCTACGGTACTCCCAACGTGCTAAAATGGTCATTGTGGTGGTCACTGTCGTTATTTCTCTCGCAACGCGTAAGTCAAACATATGTAATCAAAAGACAATTGAAAATTTTATAAAAACCTCACAATTATATTTCCAGATAACCCAACCCTGGCTGGATTTCTTCACGTTCAAATTAATGGAATCCAAAGATTCTTCGATAAATCTGCAAATCGTACATCCACTCGAGACATGCGCCTGTTTTATCGCGAGTATACCCCAAGACTCGTCTTAAATTCGCCTTGTTTCGAATTCAAACCTAATTACTTTCTTCAGGTGCTCTCATCGTAATAATGGTTTCTCGAAAACCGACCAAATGGCACACTCGAGGTGACCAGCATCTGAGCCTCGCTTCTTTCGTATTATCGACATTGACCATAGCGCAATACGTCGGAACGATGTCGTTAATCACTCGATACATGATCAACACGACATTCGCCATCGTTGTCGAAGTAACACTCAACATTTCTTTGTGAGATTCTTCATTCATTTTGATCTCCTATAACTTGATAAATCAACGCGAACATTTTTCAGCTGGGAAATGGCTCAGATTCTGCCGAAAAACAGCTACGCTTTGGTAATCGGCTTTAATACGTTTGTGACTCAAAGTTTACTCCAGTTTTTGCCATTTTCCGCACGTGTCGCCGATTTCCTTTCAAATCAGGAAGTACGTGTTCGATGAATTGGACGAATTTACTCTTTAAATCAAAATTTTCAATAATTTCGCAAATTTATATTTCATTTATTTTTTCAGTACATGATTTATGGATTGTGTTTTGCCTTCGTTGGCGTTGTGTTTTGTATTTTGGCCATATTTTCAAAATTCGATACGCCGAATTCGAACTTGAGGTAAAGCATTATGAATTTCTGATTTTTTTTCATTTTTTTTTCATGAAGTCGAATTAGTTGTCGATTATGAGGAAGGGAAGGTAGGGGTGCTCTTTCAGCAGGTTGACACCCCTTCTGGCCAAATCCACAAATTCACTCTTTTTTCTATTCTTACAGCTCTTACAGCTTAAAATGCCCAAACGAGACGATTTCAGGAACATGATTCTGCTAAGAAAAGGGTTGTAAATAAAATTAGAGATAAATCTGGGAATAAAACTTCATCGTTATATTTTCACCACCCTTCTCGAAATTCTTGTTTCGAGTCATTTAACGTATTTTGTACCATTTCAGGCGAAATTCGGTCGAGTTTCACGCTGTTGATCAACCTTGAATCAATGATCTCTGCATAAACCTGTGACTGATCAAAGACGTGAAGTATGTGAACTGAAATTGCTATGTAAATTGAAATATTTTAGAATACATAATTAGACAATCATATTGCAATTTTTTGTAATTTTTTTTGTCAACATTGTTCGAATTTTTATAAAATAAATTTTCACGAAATCCTTCGAAAATGTAATTCATGCAAAAGTTATTCATAAATGATGTGATAAAACGGTCTAGACATAATTTTTACAATATTCTACGAGATTTCAATTTTTTTCATTTTCAAAACGTAATTTTGCTTTCAATTTTACAATCAGGCAAAATTTACATACAATTTTTTTTATATAATTACTCGTAAATTTCTACAAATTAAGTTAGGTGCAATTTTTACTCTACTTAAATATTGAAAAATTTATGGTTTTAAATCTTAAATTGACATTATTTCGTTCAGATTTCAATTTAAGTAAAATTTTTACATAACTCATTTAATTTATTTTGAAAAAACTTACAAAACACGTCCTATATAATTTTTCGATTTTTGGTGAATTTTTGAAAATCAACAACGTCGAAATTTTTATTATAAATATGTAATATGTAATTTAGAGACAAAAATCGAGTTATTTGCGAGGAAGGGTTGAAAATTGCATTAAATCTTTGTATTTTCAACCGGTTCTAAGGGCCCTCAGAGTGATTTCCATGTTCTCCAGGATTTTCAAAATTCTCCAGAAACCGTCTAAATCACATTAGACAGCTAAAAGTTCGGTTGCCTGTTTTCGATCACTTCAAACGAATAATCCACTCCACAAATTCCAGTGGATGACTTCGAAAAAGATATGTCAAAATTTTCGTCATTCTCTATTATAAAAAAAAAAATCATCGAAAAATTACTCTCGAAGTGGTCGACTGGAATTTTTTAGAAATGTCGATAATTTGGTAAAGTAGTTCAGAATTTATCAAAACCAAGTCCTTAGCCTTTCAATCTCTTTTCGACGGTTTTTTAAGAACTTTGAAAATTCTAGAGAAAATGAAAATCACCCAAGACTCTCCGTGGCGCACTGAAAATGCGGAAGTTGAATATTAAGGAAGCTCGAGAACACATTCACGTGGTTTTCAATATATCCTAAAATTTCGCACATTTTTAGGAAAAATGTCGATATTTTTCATCTAAAAAATCGATTTTTGTTATGTTTCACGAGTTACCGCGATCTTAAGCTTCACTCGAAAAATTGAAAAATGACTTCGTATCATACGTCTCGTTGAGCCTACAGGATTCTATCAACGTAGCGTCATCGCCGATAAGACGAATTTCTCTTATCGCTACAGCTTATCAATGTTTATACTCGTGGATACGAGCTTCAAGTGTAATGACGATAAAAACCTCCAAAAATACCATTAATTTCGTCATTTACTTAAAACAAACGACAAAATTTTCGTCGAAGTACGATTCATGTAGGCTTCTCCGGTCCAAAAGTCACGCTGCTTTTCAAACTCAACGTAAGATTACTTCAAATAGACTCAAGTCCAAATGCCACTTCTATTAAATTTCGCACGTAAATCTTGGAAAATTTTAAAATCCTATCTGAGCGTTATCGAATCTGTTTTGACGTTTCGAGTGATCTTTCAACTCGGTGAATCATTCGATTTCTAGACATGATAAAGCGCAGTATACATGTAGCTCTTTTGAAAGTCACGTTTTCGGTGAATCCAAAACAATAACCTTTATCATCTTACCCAGCAGGAAGTAGGTACGCATTTTTCGCAGTAATTTATATTTGTTCACGAAATAAAATTGAATGCACTATTGGACATGGGACATGTTCAATGGATTTTTTATCAAATCGACCGAAACTCCAGAATTATACATTGTCACAAAAACACAAAAAAAACGTTAATGAATATGCGACCAAATAAATTCTAAATGATTTCAACAAAAACATAAAACTTCTTTGTCTTTTATTTTCAGTCACGTTGTTTATAGAATAATTGTGGTGGTCGCACGTTCCACGAAATCATTTCACCACTTGAAGAAATTTCTCAAAATACCAAAATTACGGTAATTTTTTTGAAAACCTTGGAAAAATTACTCGTGGTTTTTTTTCAATTCGATAACTGGTTTTCTCGACATGCAAAAAAAACGGCGAAAAAAACAAAAATATATCAATTTCGCGATCTTTATTTTAAAAAATTCAGGTCTCATTTTAGTTCTTTTGAAATGCTGCGTTGCTGATGCTGGAGCATTCATGATCACAATTTTGGCCATTTTAGTTAATTTTCGCAATTTTTTCTCCCGAATTACGAGATTATTTCAAAGAAATGGACTTTTTATGAGTTTAGGATTGACCTTGGATGAAAACTGTAAATAAAAAAGCTGCAGAGAGTTAAGAGGTAGATTTTCTGTGCTTGTATTTTTTTCATATTTTTTCTAATTTTCGAGTTATTTGAGAAAACCTTATTATCAGGATTTTCAGTATTTTTACTTCAAAAATACAATTTCCAAGTGTCGATCAGAGGTGAAATTTTTTAAGATAGAAATTCTGGACAATGAAAAGAGGTAAATTTTGGCAATTGGTATTTTTTCTTATCTTTTCAGGTTTCAAGATACATTTATCATAAGCGGAAATGAACCATATTTTTACGGGGGGCTTGAGCCCCAAGCTCCATGTACCCTATTAAAAAAATGATAATCTGAGACACCAAAAAAAACCGCAATGTGAACAAAGCAGGTTTTTGACGTCATTACCCACTTAAAAAAAATACAGTATTGCCAACCAACATAAAGAAATTTAGCTGTGTGGCGTGTCGGACATTCCATACGATGTTTTACTGATTTTTCCCCATTTACTTTACCTTGTAATACGAACGTATGCTAACTGCTGCTTTCATTTTAAAAAATACGCTAATTTTTTGTTCGGGGGGGGGGCTTAGCCTCTCCGTGCCCCCTCGTTCCGCTTATGATACATATAAAACTATAACGTAAAATCTCACGGTGAAGGGGGGGGGGTGAATAAAATTTCATAATAAAAATGTAAGCTTCAGCATGAGTGATCTTGCATTTATAATTTTTCGTTTTACAGACATATTACTACGATATCGCATCTTCGCCTATGTTGTTAATCGAGCAATTAATCTTGAATAAAAAAATATCAACGTTGAAGACCCTCCTGAAACAAGGAACCGACTTTGTCGATGATTTACCCGAAGAAATACAACAACCGGGAGTTGATATCGAGAAACGAGATTGACATTTTGTTGAGAGATTACGCCGGCAAAGCGTTACATTTTCGTAAAAAAACATCACCTAGTGATTGCCTAAACGCGGCTCTTCTACACGACGAGATATTCAAAGAAGGCCAATTTTATCCTCTTAATAAAGTTCCTTCTGATCAAATGTGGATACCGAATAATTACGTGGGTATTTTATTATTTCTCAGCAATGGTATGTTTTTGAGGTGATATTTGTGATCAGCGACGTCGACGTTGTGAAATGAGGCATATTTCGAGAAAATCCACCGGTTAGAACGGCGATAATAAATGAATTTTTTTTGGCATATTTCGAAATGGTTGCATACCTAGATGCGTGATAGTATTTCCTACTTGAGGATGCAGCGAAACACTTTCGCAGAACTCGCAAGTTTAAGGCACTCTCTTTTCTCTACGTACACTATTTTCCTTATTTATTACTATTTTCCACGTGCCGTGCTATATTCGTTGAAATTCTTCGAAAGCATTCCAATATTGAAAGCAGTCTAAGATTGAGTAAATAAATTGAAAACCGAAATGTTTTATTTCAATATTAATTTTCGATCGCATGAATACCTAATCTATACCTATCATGTTGATAAATTACTGTGTGCTAGTTTAACTAGCGAAATTAATAATTTGATATGAAAAAATACTAATTAAAAAGACAACGTTGAGAAAGATCGTCAGATTAACAAATTCCATCTACTGCTACTAGCTGAATAGTTCTTCATACGGCCTTGTTTTTCTACTCGTATAACATGTTTTCCAAAGTAGCCTATAAAATGTCGCCGATTGTTTTTTTATATTTATATTTTTTACAGACAAAAATTTATGCATTACCAACCGAAGTCAACAGGACAACTGAACCTGCAATCAACATTAGTTACGAAAAAAAAGTGCAACGGGTAAGTGTTATCCTTGCTTATTTTGATCATAGATTTACTAAAATAGCTAATTGCTAATACCTCCTTTTATATTTTTAGGAAATGGCTCCATTTAACGAATTTATTGACAAAATTCCAAATATTGTTGACAAAGCCGCGTTCAAGGCTAAACTAGAAATGCTTGCTATTAAAGCTGTTGTGGCTAGGGAAGAGGCTATCGAAGGAGCTGAGAAAGTACAAGAGAAAGCCATACAAAAAATAGGAGACTTAAATAAGGAACTAGGAAGATTAAATCAGGAAATGGTAATTCACTTTTTTATTCTTTATAGCATTAGTCCATTGAGGCCACAATCGCGCGTTAAAATTCCTCGCGTTTCCTTCGTTCGAAATGTCTTAATTTTTGTTCCAAGATGTCATAAATTTTTGTGTATTTTGATGTACCGTATTACAAGAAGGAAAAAAATTTAGGAGTGGCAATCACTTTGGTAGATGATGAAATTTTGTGGGTTTCATTCCACCTGCAGAATACAGGAGTCGGAAATATTACGTGTTGGGCCACAATCGCGCGTTAAAATTCCTCGCGTTTCCTTCGTTCGAGATGGTAGATCCACAAATACGCGTTTCATTTTTGATGGACGTGATTAGGTGATCACGTGAAGCCTATGAGCCAATTATTTTCTTTTGTCTTTCTTTCATATACTTCTTACGGGTAGTCTAGAATGCTAATTGAGCGAGAAACAGAAAATAAAGTAGTAATTTTTCTCTTTTTTCATCAAACCACAGTCGAAAAGATTAAGTTTGATCATTTCATTTTCAGAATGTCCTTGACCACGAACTAAAGCTTATTAAAGCACCTCTGTCGGTGCGTCAGAGGATCGAGTTCCTAGAGTGTTTCATTACTTCTGGTTACGAGGAGTGGCAGACCAAGCAATTTACGTCTGCCAAGGAAGAGGTTGAATTTCACGAAGCGCGCTGGATGTACATGCTGACCCATAAAACCGATGATCCATTGTTGAAGAGAGTGTTGCAGTTTATAGCGGACAATGCGTGTCGAGGCATGACGAAAGAAATATTTGCGCGACGAGTTGCAGGATTTTTTCATTTTACGTCAAACAAATTTCGTGTACCTGCTCTGGAAACTTATACCGCTGAGGAATTAGAATCAGAATTGAAGGAGTTTTTTGGTGCGTCCTTCGACAATTTTACAGTCGATATTGTTTGTTCATTGAAGAATGTGAACAAGGACCCTACCACAACTTTGAAATCGACAATTTCAAATTCCACAATTTTACCCTAAATGATGTATGTAAGTAGTTTGTTTGTTTTAGTTCTTTCACATATATATTGAATGTGAACCTTAATATTTTAAATGTTTGAAATTAAATTCTTGTCTAGGGAGTATTTTTTCCCTGTTGAACCTCTTGATGAGGTGTGTGCCGTCAGCCCCCCACCTCTTCCGATTTGGTTCAAAGTAGGCTCAATCGTTAGTGCAGGATAGTGCAGAAATTTCTTTCGTTAGTGCACCCCCCCCCTTTAATATAAACGATTCTTTTTGGGGGGCTGGCTGAACATGCCGTCAGCCCCACCACGTCA
>QBDW01002887.1:0-30433 GCA_003261595.1 Maconellicoccus hirsutus | reverse complement strand
CGTGGGAGTAGTTATCGCGGTGTCTTTTCACATTTAAAGAGGATACGTTCAGAAGTGTCGGTGTGGAGGCGAAATAAGACAGCGGAGTCGTCGCGGCTGTCAAGTGCTGCCTAGCTTGATAGTTCTCGCTTTTCGTAAATCCGTCGAGGAAAAGAGGTATATACCTAGTAGGAAACTAGGGATTACCGAAGTGACTGAAATTCGAGGATATATTCGGGTAATTACTAAGCTGATCCACGATTACGTTACTTTTGTTTGTGGTTCAATTTCGTTTTCAATTTGTATAATGGCTTTGCTGTTGATTTAGCTCTTTAGAGTTACCTACGTACTTGAGGAGCTTCGTTTTATATTCGAACTTGGTGTATTATTCGTCGCTGGTAGTCGATGATGGTGACTGTTAATGCATTGTTTGGTGAATTTTTTGAAATAATTTTTTTCCCATATACGAAATAAAACATTTTCAATTGGCTTACGGATTTTCTCGTTTATTTAGTGAGATGTTCGACGATATAAAATGTAAATTTTTATCTAGTGACCTAGGGATCGTGATTGTGGTATGGTGAAACTGTGATTCGTGGCGTAGATTTACGTAAAATGAACTTCGCAAGATGTTAGATTTATTCGTTCCTCTGTTTATAGTCATTTCGACTTACATATTGTCTCTATTTTCATTCGTATTTCTTTTAGTGCATTTTTACAAATTTTTCAGTAGTAATTCCCCGCAAAGGTTCGCGACGAAATTCTTAACAGTGTATTGTTTTAGTTTATTAATAGTCTATTTGTACATGTTCAGCGCGGCTGTGGATTTTTCGGAACTTCCAATAGAATATTATGAATTCGCTGAGTATTATTTGCGTCTTAATATGGCTATATTGAAATACCTAATGGCGATTGATATCTGCATATGCTTCAGAAACACAACGTTGTATTTAGAACGTTCGAGGGAGTCACAGAATGTAAAGTTCATCGTATATTGCATTCTCGGAATGGGTTTACCTTTGATTATGGCGTCGCCGTGTGTTTATTTGGTATTATCGGATAGATGGCATGAAGGAAAGTTATTGTTTTTCGGGTTTCTCATGAGCATCCGCATATCAAGAATAATTCCGTTTGTATTGACGTTGTGGTATCTGAAGTTGGGCAGCATGGATAAGGCGAATCTGTGGGCCAATTTCGCGTTACATTTGCGTCTGCTGGTGATCATGGGCGGATTTTCGAGTATTTTGGATGTCGTGGATTTAATCTTGCTGATGATGGGGCTGGACGATGAACTTAGCGAGTATTTCCAGGACGCGGTCGCTGCCGGTTTTTCGCTCGAGGGAATAGTAATCGCGGTGTGTTTCACGTTTAAAAAGGATACGTTTAGAGGTGTCGCTAGGCAGACTGGATGTTAGTGAAGGGGATAATCGCGGTTGTGGAATTGATGAAGTGCTGGAAGTTTTGTTGTTGATTGCTGATAGTGGATGTGTTATTTGGTGAATTTTTTCAGGATGTTGTCGCTTTTATCATATTATTGTGAAGTATTTGTTTTACGAGCTTTATGATATGTTTGAACCAAATAATTTGTCGCAGATTTGCTCTCACAAATAGTTCGGTGGTTGTTTTGAAAAAATGGTTTCGATATTTTGGATTCTGCTTATTTCGATTTTAGTGTTGTGCGTGTCATCGTTTATCTGCGTTTCAAAAAAATTTCTAACGTCGTATTGTTTTAATTTACTTTTGAGGTAGGTCGACCGGAATTTTTGAAATTGCTCCAGCGCAGGCCCTTAATTAGCCCGGTATAATCAGGCATTTCCCTGATAGACAACTAGACTTGAGGATTTGTCCTACTTTGAAAAATTCAACGATTTTCCCCATTTTTTGTAATTATTTGAAGACTTCTTCAAAAATGATATAAACTTCACTTTTTCGTAATAGATCTATAAAAAATTTTCACCCTCGCTCCGCTCAGGCCATTATTTCTCTTCTGTTTTCATTTTTTTTTTTTTTTTTTTTTGAATATCCTTTTGGGGAAAAAGGTGAGAAATTTTTCACTCTCAAAAAAGCCGGGCATCTGCATTGATGATTTGTCGCGGCACAAAAAACCACTTAGGTGTAGTTCTTGTTGGTGATGATAGCTGTGAACGAGTTGTACGACGAATTTAAAAAAATAATTGTGTTGCCAACGCGAAATAACGACGTGGTTTCAATTAACTGGTAGAGTTTTTCGATTAGGTGGTGAAATGTGTGGTGAGTTTTACTACGAATTTGCATCAAGAAGTAGCAGCGAACGAAGTATTTTTGAATTGTGATTTCGGTCATGACAGGAATTCCTTTTTTCGTGAAGAATTACCGAATTGATTTTTTTCGTGATAGTTAAACCGCAAAATGATACCCGTAGCCTCGATTATACACACTTCGAGTGTTGTATTTTGTATTTTTTCAATCGTGTTTCTTTTGATGCTTTTTACAGATTTTGCAAAAGTAAATCTCCACAAAGGTTCGCTACGAAGTTATTGACAGTGTATTGTATTAGTTTAGCTTCAGTCTATTTGTATATGTTCACCGTGGTAACGAGTTTTCTGGAACCTCCGATAGAATATTTATTATGATTTCACCGACAAAATCACAAAATGTGAAATTCGTCGTGTTTTGTATCCTTGGTGTGGTTCTACCTTTGATTTTAATGTCGTCGTATGTTTATATGGTGTTGTCGAGGAAGTGGTTCGAAGCGCAGGACTTGATTATGTGGATTCTCATGGGCCTTCGTATATTGAGAATAATTCCGTTTGCGTTGACGCTGTGGTACCTGAAACAGGGCAGAATGGATGAGGCGAATTTGTGGGCCAATTTCGCGTTACATTTGCGTTTGCCGGTGATCGTGGGTGGATTGTCGAGTGTTATGGATGTGGTGGACTTGATTTTTCTGGCAGTGGGGATGGACAAAGATGTGAGCATGAGTTTTCGAGATGTGGTCACTTCTGGTGTTGCGGTCGAGGGAGTGGTGATCGCGGTGTCTTTCACATTTAAAGAGGATACGTTCAGAAGTGCCGGTGCAGAGGTGAAATAAGACAGCGTAGTCGTCGCGGTTGTCAAGTGCTGCCTGGCTTGATAGTTCTCGCTTTTCGTAAATCCGTCGAGGAACAGAGGTATATAGTAGGAAACTAGGAATTACCGATGTGATTAAAATTCGAGGATATATTCGGGTAATTACTAAGCTGATCCACGATTACGTTACTTTTGTTTGTGGTTCCATTTCGTTTTCAATTTGTATAATGGCTTTGCTGTTGATTTAGCTCTTTAGAGTTACCTACGTAGTACGTACCTACTTGAGGAGCTTCGTATTATATTCGAACTTGGTGTATTATTCGTCGCTGGTAGTCGATGATGGTGACTGTTAATGCATTGTTTGGTGAATTTATTGAAATAATTTTTTTCTATACGCGAAATAAAACATTTTCAATTGGCTTACGGATTTTCTCGTTTATTTAGTTGGATGTTCGACGATATAAGATGTAAATTTTTATCTAGTGACCTGGGGATCGTAATTGCGTTAATGTTGAGACTGTGATTGGTGGCGTAGATTTACCTGAAATGAACATCGCAAGATGTTAGATTTATTCGTCGGTGTGTTTATAGTCATTTTGACTTACATAGTGTCCCTATTTTCATTTGTATTCCTTTTAGTGCATTTTTACAAATTTTTCAGAGGTGATTCCCCGCAAAGGTTCACGACGAAATGCTTAACAGTGTATTGTTTTAGTTTATCAATAGTGTACTTGTACATGTTCAGCGCGGGTGTGGATTTTCCGGAACTTTCAATAATATATTATGAATGCGCCGAGTATTATTTGCGTCTTAATATGGCTATATTGAAGTACCTAATGGCGATTGATATCTGCCTATGCTTCAGAAACACAACGTTGTATTTGGAACGTTCGAGGGAGTCGCAGAATGTAAAGTTCATCGTATATTGCATCCTCGGAATGGGTTTACCTTTCATTTTCATGTCGCCGTGTGTTTATTTGGTATTATCGGATAGATGGCGTGAAGGGGCATTACTGTTTATCATATTTCTCATGAGCATTCGTATATCAAGAATAATTCCGTTCGTGTTGGCGTTATGGTACCTAAAGAAGGGCAGCATGGATAAGGCGAATCTATGGGCCAATTTCGCGTTACATTTGCGTCTGCTGGTGATCATGGGCGGATTTTCGAGTATTTTGGATGTCGTGGATTTAATTTTGCTGATGATGGGGCTCGATGAGGAACTTAGCAAGTATTTCCGAGATTTAGTCGCTACTGGTTTTGCGCTCGAAGGAATGGTAATCGCGGTGTGTTTTACTTTTAAAAAGGATACGTTTAAAAGTTCAGCTAGACAGACTGGATGTTAGTGGGGGGAATAATCTTGGTGGTGGAAGATGAAGAGCTGGAAGTTTTGTAGTTGATTGCTGACCGTGTATGTATTGGATGTGTTATTTGGTGAATTTTTTCAGAGTGTTGTCGCTTTTATCATATTATAGTGAATTATTTGTTTTATGAGATTTATGATACGTTTGAACCATTAACAAATGATTTTCCGCGGAATTGCTCTCACAAATAGCTTGGTGGTTGTTTTGAAAAAATGGTTTCGATATTTTGAGGTATTTATACGTGCTACACCAGTCGACGGGAATTTTCGAAATTGCTCCGGCGTAAGCCCGTAATTAGCCTGGGGCAACCAGGCATTTCCCTGGTGGACACGAGGATTTGCCCTGGTTTGAAAAATTCAACGATTTTCCCCATTTTTTAGTAATTAATTGAAGACCTCTTCAAAAATGATAAAAACTTCACTTTTTTGGAATAGATGTACAAAAAATTTCCGCCCTCGTTCCGTTCGGGCCATTGTTTCTCTTCTGTTTCAAATTTTTTTTTTTTTGAATATTCTTACGAGGAAAAAAAGTGATAAATTCCTCCCCCTCAAAAAAGCCGAGTATCGACATTGATGATTTGTCGCGGCACAAAAAAAGTTCCCACAAAATTATGTAACTCGATAATAAATGTTTCATTTGATTTCGACCAATGAGAAGCGAGTATTTCAAAATTTTGACTACGCGCTGCTATAGGCGAGGAGGTCGATTTTTTTTTAATTCCCTCAATTTATGTTAATTAATAATCAAAATTTGCGTGAATCTACTATTCTTAAAGTTCGAAAAGTCACTTTGTAAGCTGTGAAATATCGTTTAATGTTTTATTTGATTTCGACCAATGAGAAGGGAGTATACCTGCTCAATTACACGTGAACAGCTTTCAAATGAGCCATTACAGGTCAGTTTTGGTTCAGCGGTTTTCGAGATCGTAGCCGGACAAAAATACGGACTTGCTATTAATACATACTGTAGATATATAGATTATGGAGGTACTGTATATACTAGGATACTAGGAATAACCAGAGTGATTAAAAGTCGAAGATATAATCGTGTAATTACTGAGCTGATCCTTGATTGCGTTACTTTTGTTTGTGGTTCAATTTCGTTTTCAATTTGTATAATGGCTTTGCTGTTGATTTAGCTCTTTAGAGTTGCCTACGTACTTGAGGAGCTTCGTATTATATTCGAACTTGGTGTATTATTCGTCGCTGGTAGTGGATGATGATGACTGTTAATGCATTGTCCGGTGAATTTTTTGAAATAATTTTTTTTTATACGTGAAATAAAACATTATCAATTGGCTTACGGATTTTCTCGTTTACTTGGTTTAATGTTCGATGATACCAGGTGTAAATTTTTATCTAGTGACCTAAGGGTCGTGATTGTGGTAATGTTGCGATTGTGATTTTGTGGCGTAGATTTACCTAAAATGAACTTCGCAAGATGTATGATTGGTTCGTCGATGTGTTTATATTCATTTCGACTTACGTATTGTCCCTATTTTCATTGGTATTCCTATTAGTGCATTTTTACAAGTTTTTCAGAAGTAATTCCCCGCAAAGGTTCGCGACGAAATTCTTAACAGTGTATTGTTTTAGTTTATCAATAGTCTACTTGTACATGCTCAGTACGGTAGTGGATTTTCCGGAACTTCCGATAATATATTATGAATTCGCTGAGTATTATTTGCGGCTTAAGATGGCTATACTGAAATATCTAATGGCGATTGATATCTGCATATGCTTCAGAAACACGACGTTGTATTTGGAACGTTCGAGGAAGTCGCAGAATGTGAAGTTCATCGTGTATTGCATCCTCGGAATGGGTTTACCTTTCATTTTCATGTCGCCGTCTGTTTATTTGGTATTATCGGATAGATGGCGTGAAGGAAAGTTATTGTTTATCATATTTCTCATGAGCATCCGCATATCGAGAATAATTCCGTTTGTGTTGGCGTTATGGTACCTGAAGGAGGGCAGCATTGATGAGGCGAATCTTTGGGCCAATTTCGCGTTACATTTACGTCTGCTGGTTATCATGGGCGGATTTTCGAGTATTTTGGATGTCGTGGATTTAATTTTGCTGATGATGGGGCTCGATGAGGAACTTAGCAGGTATTTCCAGGATGCGGTCGCTGCCGGTTTTTCGCTCGAAGGAATAGTAATCGCGGCGTGTTTCACGTTTAAAAAGGATACGTTTAGAAGGGAAGGCTAAATGCTAGTGACTGGATTGATCGTGATTGTGGGATTGATGAAGAGCTGGAAGTGTTGTACTTGATTGCTAATTAATGTTATGTTTTATGTTCTTTGTTCTATGTAATAGTTGACTATTCGTGTAAGAAATAAATGGTTGAATTAAATGGTCGCAACTGCAATTGCAGCGGTTGTGAAGATGTCTACCTAGAGCTGGAAGTGCAACTGCACGTATTGGTGATCGTGGGCATATTTCCGAGTATTTTGGATGTAGCGAATTGTTCTACTGACGACGGGGCTCGATGAGGGTGTGAGCGTGTATTTTCGAATTGTGGTCACTTCTGGTTTGCATGGGATGATGATCGCGGTGTGTTTCACGTTTAAGAAGGAAAAGTTCAGAAGTGCCGCTGTGGATGCTGGATAGGTTTGTCGAGTTTGTAATCTCGGATTTCGCGAATTCGTGAAGGAATGGGAGTATATTGTATGAAAGTTGAAATTACCTCAGTGGTGAATACATAATTTTTGTTTGTAGTTCAATTTCGTTCTCAGTTGGTAATAGCTTTGCTGTTGATTTTACACTTGAGTTACCTACTTGAGAAACTACGCGGGTATTTAATTCAAACTTAGTGTTTATTCGGTGCTGGTAGTTGATGGTAGCCTCAGTTAATTCATTATTCAGCGAGTTTTTTGAGATGATCGGGTTCTCAATTCGAATTGTTTAAATATTTGTAATGGGATTATGGGTATTTTTCGTTGATTTAGTTATGAACAGTGACGACCGAAGTGACCCGGAGATGGTGATTTTAGCAATGTTGTGCTGTTTGGTGAGAATTTAACAAAAATGAACTACGTGAATGAGTTCATCACCACGTTTATACTCCTTTCGGCTTACGTATTGTCCCTTCTTTCGTTCGTGTTCCTCGTAATACATTTTTACAAATTCAGCAGAAGTAAATCTCCGCAAAGGTTCGCGACGAAATTCTTAACAGTGTATTGTATAAATTTAGCGTTACTCTATTTGTACGTGTTCAGCACTTTGGTTCCTTTTTGGGACCTTCTTGTAGAATATAACGAATTCACCGAGTGGTATATGCGTCTACTGATGGCCGTTTTGAAATACCTGATGGCAATTGATGTATGCGTATGCTTCAGGAACACAGCGTTGTATTTAGAACGTTCAACTAAATCGCAGAACGTGAAATTTGTCGTTTATTGTATCCTCGGTGCGGTTTTACCATTGATTTTCATGTCGCCGAGTGTTTATCTGGTATTGTTAGGGAGAATTAGCGATGCGTTCGACGTGTTTTTCTGGGTTCTCATCAGCATTCGTGTATCAAGAACGATTCCGTTTGTGTTGGCGTTATGGTACCTGAGACGGGCCAGTATCGATGAAGCGAATTTATGTGCCAATTTCGGGTTACATTTGCGTCTACTGGTGATCATGGGCGGATTTTCGAGTATTTTGGATACCGCGGATCTAATTTTGCTGACGATGGGGCTGGACAAGAAACTTAACATGTATTTTCAGAACGTGGTAACCGCTGGTTACGCGGTCGAAGGAATAGTGATCGCGGTGTGTTTCACGTTTAAAAAGGATACGTTTAGAAGTGTCGCTAGGCAGGCTAGATGTTAGTGACTGGATTGATTGTGATTGTGGCATTGATGAAGTGCTGGAAGTGTTGTACTTGATTGCTAATTAATGCTATGTTTTATGTTCTTTGTTCTATGTAATAGTTGGCTATTCATGTGAAAAATAAATGGTTTAATTAAATGGTCGCAACTGTAATTGTAGCGGTTGTAAGGATGTCTACCGGAAGCTGGAAGTGCAATTGCGCCTATTGGTGATCGTGGGCGTACTTCCGAGTATTTTGGATGTAGCGAATTTGTATTTACTGACGATGGGGCTCGATGAGGGTGTGAGCGTGTATTTTCAAATTGTGGTCACTTCCGTTTTTGCAGAAGTAATGATGATCGTGTTATGTTTCACGTTTGAGAATGGTACGTTCAGAAGTGCCGCTGTGGATGCTGGATAGGTTTGTCGAGTGTGAAATCTCGGATATCGCGGATTCGTGAAGGAATGGGAGTATATTGTGTGTAGTAGGAATTACCTCAGTGGTGAATACATAATTTTTGTTTATAGTTCAGTTTCGTTCTCAGTTGGTAATAGCTTTGCTGTTGATTTTGCACTTGAGTTACACACTTGAGGAACTACGTAGGTATTTAATTCGAACTTGGTGCGTACTCTGTGCTGGTAGTTGATGATAGCGTCTGTTAGTGCATTATTCGGCGTGTTTATTGAGATGATCGGTTTCTCAATCCGAAGTAATTTTACATTTTTAATGGGATAATGGATTTTTTCGTTTAGTTAGTAATTTGTTTGATGAGACCGGATGTAAGTTTTATGGTGACGATCGATGTTGGCAACCAAAAGATTGTGATTTCGGTTATGTTGGGATTGTGCTTTTTGGCGTTGAATTACCACAAATGAACTTCGCAAAATGTTAGATGTATTCATTTCTTTGCTTATAGTCTCTTTGACTTACGTATTGTCGGTTTTTTCATTCGTGTTCCTTCTTGTGCATTTTTACAAATTTTGCAGAAGTAAATCACCTCAAAGGTTCGCGACGAAATTCTTAACGGTGTACTGTTGTTGTTTATCATTAGTCTACTTGTACATGTTTAGCTCGATAGTGGATCTTCCGGAACATTCCATAGAATCTTATGAATTCGTCGAGTATTATTTGCGTCTAATGATGGCTGTACTGAAATACCTAATGGCGATTGATATCTGCATATGCTTCAGAAACACAACGTTGTATTTAGAACGTTCGACGAAATCGCAGAATGTAAAATTGGTTTTGTATTGTATCCTTGGTGTGGTTTTACCTTTGATTTTGATTTCGCCATATGTTTATTTGGTATTGTCGGGAAAATGGTTGGAGGGGCAGGAATTGTTTATGTGGGTTCTAATGGGCCTTCGTATATCGAGAATAATTCCGTTCGTGTTGGCGTTATGGTACCTTAGGGAGGGAAGCATCGATAAGGCAAATTTACGTGCTAATTTCAAATTACATCTGCGTCTGTTGGTGATCATGGGCGGATTTTCGAGTATTTTGGATTCCGCGGATCTAATTTTGCTGACGATCGGGCTGGACGAGGAACTTAGCAAGTATTTTCGGGATGCGGTTGCTGCTGGTTTTGCGCTCGAAGGTGTGATAATCGCGGTATGCTTCACGTTCAAAAAGGATACGTTTAAGTCATCAAGTGTCACTGTGCAGCCTCGATATTAGTGACGGAATTGTCGCCGTTGTGGATGGATTAAAGAAATGCAGGAAGTATTGTGAATGATAATTGATGTTATCTGTTGCATTCTTCGTTTTATGTAGTAGTCGTTTAATGTGTTGGTATTTGTGACTAGAGAGTGTTTTTTAAAATAATAAACGAAGGTTTTTCAAAATTGTGGTTTTGGTTCACAAATAATATGCTGGACTTGATTTTCTCCGGCGGCGGATTCTTTCATAGTTCTTTGGATAGACGCAATAAAAGAAAGCTTTCAAGCTTGAAATCTCTGAGGTAATTCGGTGACGAATACGGATATTAACAGAGAATTCAGTGGTGAATACTGATGAGTACCTGTAATTACAGGCAATTTACTGGTAATTGCAGAAATTTGTTTTGGTAATTCTGATAGTTACAGGTAATTTACCGGCATATATTACTAATTACGGTTCTTGATGGTGGAACTGATATCGGCGATATTTTGATTGGAGTGGTTTCACGTATGATTGCATAGTTTTGTTGATTTTTCTCTTCAGAGTTACTACTTGAGGAACTGCGTATTTAATTCGAATTTGTGGCTTTAATCGAATCCGGTAGCTGATGACAGCGATCGTTAACGCGTTATTCCGTTGATAGTTTTAAATTGGTAGTGTCCTCGGTGCGAAATCAATTATTTTCAATTGGCTCACGGATTTTTTCGTTGATTTAGTTATGAATGGTGACGAGCAAAATGACCCGGAGATGGTGATTTCAGTAATGTTGTGCTGTTTGGTGAGGATTTACCAAAAATGAACTACGTGAATGAGTTCATCACTATGTTTATACTCTTTTCGACTTACGTATTGTCCCTTCTTTCATTCGTGTTACTCATAGTACATTTTTACAAATTCAGCAGAAGTAAATCTCCGCAAAGGTTCGCGACGAAATTCCTAACAGTGTATTGTATAAATTTAGCGTTACTCTATTTGTACATTTTCAGCACTTTGGTTCCTTTTTGGGACCTTCTTGTAGATTGTAACGAATTCATCGAGTGTTATTTGCGTCTACTGATGGCCGTATTGAAATACCTGATGGCAATTGATGTATGCATATGCTTCAGGAACACAGCGTTGTATTTGGAACGTTCAACGAAATCGCAGAATGTGAAATTTGTCATTTATTGTATCCTCGGTGTGGTTTCATCATTGATTTTCATCTCGCCGAGTGTTTATCTGGCATTGTTAGAGAGATGGAGAGATGCGTACGACGTGTTTTTCTGGTTTCTCATGAGCATCCGCGTATCAAGAACAATTCCGTTTGTGTTGGCGTTATGGTACCTGAGACGGGCCAGTATCGACGAAGCGAATTTGTGGTCCAATTTTGGGTTACATTTGCGTCTGCTGGTGATCATGGGCGGATTTTCGAGTATTTTGGATACCGCGGATCTAATTTTGCTGACGATGGGGCTGGACAAGGAACTTAGCACGTATTTTCGGAATGTGGTAACCGCTGGTTGCGCGGTCGAAGGAATATTAATCGCGGTGTGTTTCACGTTTAAAAAGGATACTTTTAGGAGTGTCGCTGGGGAAGTTAGGTGAGTTAGTGGTTGTGGTCGTGAATGGATTTAGGAATGGCTAATATTGTGGTGGTTAATTGCCGATTAATTTTATTTGTTGTTTTTTGTTGATGTAATGATCGATTAATCTGTCTGTATTTAGACTAAGCAGTTGTTTACTGAAAAATAAATGAGAAGTTTTCAAAATCGAGTTGCGTTGGTGAAGTAAACGGGACAACTTTATATGGTCGTAGATGCGTTACCCTTGAATAAGAAAGAAAACTCGGAAGCTCGTTTCATAATGATTGATATTTTGTCGAAATCGTCATGCTTTAAAATCAATAGCCTATTTCAAATGACAAAAGCGAATATCTGATTTGAGTGGTTTAGCTGTACCATGAGCGTTTAAATTGGCCAAAAAAAAAGAACATAGAAAGATATTGAGAATTACCAAAGTGGTTAAAAGTCTAGATTAAATACGAGTAGTTGCACAATTTCATTATCTGTTTGTAGTTCAATTTCCATTTTAGTTGGTAATAGTTTTGCTGTTGATTTCGCAATTCAGAGTGCGTACTTGAGGATCTGCTTATTAAGTACGAACTTCGGTATCGCCGTTGGATAATCTTTCGACATTGACTTGTGTGCGTGGCAGCGCTGTCATAATTAAAAATAATTCACAAATGTTGGGAAGTTTATTATGGCTTTGTTCCGCAGTATTTTAATGTCTGCTTTGGTTTCGCGTTCAGCGAAGCTAAGAATTCTTTTAGTTTGTGAGTAATATACGTACCATGTTTACAGTGAACAATTTCATTAGATTCATTTTCATGTAAGCTGAACGAACTAAAGAGTACCCTCATAAATTTTGAGTGATGATAGAAACGATGAAGTCCAGTAGTTACGCAAAGCCAAATGCGTAATATCACAGTATTTGTAAATTCTTTCAAGTTTTTTTCATTTCAAGACTGAGAATTGCCTCCCTTGTTAATTTCGCTTATTAATTTAAATCTATCGTACCTACTTGCTTGGAAAATCTTACCAGAACTAGGGTAAAAACAATTTCAAGAAAAATTGAGTCAGTGGAAAATAAACTACAATATTTCATGTATATGAAAAAAACTTACTATATTTAAACATAATATTTACATTCAAAAAAAATATTTACATGAGAAAACACTTATAACATAAATAAATATTTACAATCGGCCGATAAATGCGGCAAACCACAAGTTCTCCGATCCAGAATGGATTTGTAGTCACTGGAATAAATTCCGTCTGACTCGAGGATTTGGTCGAGGTGAGTCTCCTCGCTGAAAAAAAGGAGAACAAAAACCAATTAGTTAAGAAGATTAATTTACACTTGTTGAAGATAAGAGAGGCATTTACGTTTATCGGAGATATTTGCGAACTTGCAGCTGAGGAGTATCCGGATTCGCCAGATGAAGAATCCGGAGAGGATTCGTCGGATTCCGGGGTTTCCGGAGTTCCTTCGTTAATTAGACGTCTCCTCGCTTCTTGCAGCTGCCGCAAGCTGATTCGATTTTCGGCCATAAATCTGGCAATTTGTTCGTCCTGGAGAACAAAAAACAAAAATTATTATTTTATACTAACACAGATTTGAACACTAAGAGAAAAAATACCGTACCGTTAACCGACGGAATAAATTCCTGAGCGCGTTTGGATTTTGTAAAACTTCCATATTAGCGAAAGAAAAAGGTAGCCGAGTTGCGTAGTAAAATATTAAGCGCAATGCAAAAACAACAATCAAGTTACAATGTTCAACTCGGACTAAATGCTGGAGAGCCTTTCCACTTGGATATTCGCGAACATGCGTAATTCTGGAAACCGGTTCGTAAAGGTTGGTCGGGTGGAGGGGTGTTCAAACAATAGCGCGTTGGCAAAGTTTTGTTGATGGTTCGTGGTTTACATGGAAGGTGCATCGACATCGTGATTCGTGGAAAAAAGGACAAAGGATGTTTTGCAAGTAACCATACATGCTACGTGACCAAACAAAAGTACCTTATTTTCAAGAATTCAGTTTTTCGTAGTCGAATGTTAGGCTTTTCTTTTTGTAAGAGGTTGAGAAGTCAAATTGACTTCGTTTTATATCATGTGCAACATCTGAAAAAGAAATCTTGAGAACATCTTTACTGTTGTGTCTACGGTGTAGAAAAGCTGTGGATTCGATTTAAACATCATGTATTTACATTCAACGACAACAATGTACTCACTCATCATGTATAAGATAAGATAAGCTAGCTTTTAGAATAACTTGCAAGTATCTAGGTAGGTACCTATTAACGCGCTCTAGCGAGGATGCAACATTTACAGTCTCCAAAATTGTAAAATTTTTGAAAATGGGGAAATTGTGATAGTACAAATTCTCAATCCTGTACAAAAATTTCCAAAAAATAAAAAAATCTCGAAATTTCTTCATATTTCTGCACTGAAAAAATTAATATTCAAAGTAACGTACTCACAACTTTAAATGGCGTAATAATTCCTTCAAGTTATGTAATTAACCACAATGTGCGTTATGTGATCAAGAAAAAGAATCATTAAAAATCGCCCTTTTTCTCAAGAAATCAGTTTTTACCAAGCAAGAACATATATATAAGATGTTGGGAATTCCAGAATTGGTTGAAAGTCGACATTAAATTCGCGTAGGTAATTGCATAATTTCATTATCTGTTCGTAGTTTAATTTCCATTTCAGTTGGTAATAGCTTTGCTGTTGATTTCGCACTTCACAGGTACATACTTGAGAATCTGCGTATTAAATACGAACTTCGGTTATTAGTCACTGCTGGTAGTCATCGTTGGTGACCGTGGGTGAATTTTTTCACAATATTTGTGCTCTGAATGCGAAATATCGAAATATTTTCAACAGGTTTGGAATTTCCTCGTTTAGCTGACGCGGTTTGTGAGATCGTATGTGAATTTTTATCCAAGGATTGTAATGATAGAAGTGACCGAAGGATTGTGACTTTCATTGGCGATTTATCATAAATGAATATTTTTCTGTGATAGTTGAACCGCAAAATGATATTCATATCTTCGATTATACTCGTTTTGACTTTTGTATTTTGCATTTTTTCATTCGTATTCCTTTTGGTGCATTTTTATAAATTTTGTAAAAGTAAATCTCCGCAAAGATTCGCGACGAAATTTCTGACGGTGTATTGTTTTAATTTATTTTTAGTCTATTTGTACATGTTTTGCACGACAGTGCATTTTGTAGAACTTTCTGTGGAATATTATGAGTTCCCCGATTATTATTTGCGTCTAATGATGGCTGTACTAAAATACCTGATGGCGATTGATATTTGCATGTGCTTCAGAAACACAGCTTTGTATCTGGAAAGTTCGGTGAAATCGCAGAATGTGAAATTCATCGTGTATTGTATCATCGGCGTGGTTCTACCTTTGATTGTCGCGACGTCGGTTGTTTATTTGGAACTGTTGGGGAAATGGCACACAGCGCAGAGGCTGTTTTTGTGGATTCTCATGAGCCTTCGTATATCGAGGATAATTCCGTTTGTGTTGGCGTTATGGTACCTGAAACGGGCCAGCATCGATAAGGCGAGTTTGTGGGATAATTTCGCGTTACATTTGCGTCTTCTGGTGATCATGGGCGGATTGTCGAGTATTTTGGATGTCGCGGATTTGATTTTGTTGATTACGGTGGGCCTGGACAAGGAAGTTAGCGTAAATTTTCGGAATATGGTCACTGCTGGTTGCGCGTTTGAAGGAATAGTGATCGCGGTGTGTTTTACGTTTAAAAAGGATACGTTCAGGAGTGCCGGCGTGGAGAAGAGATGAGGCAGTTGTGGGATCGTTGTTGTTGTCGTCTTGTCGAGATGGCGAACAGGAGGTGAACTTGTGGTAATTCGGTGTAGTAGTCGATTAGGCTATTTGTACATGGAATATTGATTGTAATAATAAACTATTCGAAATTGAGTGGCTGTTGTCGTAATTGTCGCGGCAGGTGTTCTGTGATGTAAGTCAGCGATGGAGTTATTAAGTCACTGGTGGCAAATACCTTGAGAATTTCTTCGTACATTGGGAGCACCAGAAAGCCAAGGATGATTTGATATGGAAACGTTATTGCGTGAATTATTGAGCTTATCAGCGCCTTTTTCAATGGAGTATTTGCTCAGATGATTGCATAATTTTGTTTGTAGTTCAATTTCTGGTTCTGTTGATGGCGGTTTTGTTGTTGATTTTAGTCTTTAGAGTTGCCTACTTGAAAAACTGCGTATATAATTTGAACCTCATGTGTAAGTTGAAGTTGGTTGTTGACGATGGTGAATGCGAATGCGTAATAAGCGTGTTTCCAATGCAAAACGCAACGTATTTTCAATTCGATTGTTGATTTGATCGTTCAGTTGATGACGTGTCAAGCTTACCGATGAATTTTCATCTAAAAATGGTAATAATTGTTGTGCTCTTCAAATGGTGATTTCGATGATAGTCGTATTTCGCGATGTGCTGTTTCGCGTGAACCTATCAAACAAACTTTCTGCCTGTGGAATTTAAATATTTCAGCGTTAAATTACAAAATGATTTCCATAACTTGGTTTTTTTTTATTTTTACTTCTTTGCTAAGCGTTTTATCGTTTGTGCTTCTCTTAACGCATTTGTACAAATTTTGCAGAAGTAAATCTCCGCAAAGGTTCGCGACGCAGTTTCTGACGGTGTATTGTTTCAGTTTGGTTTTATTATATTCTTACACAATTATCCGTTTTCTGAATCTGCCGATGGTATGCGTAGAGATCGCCGAGTATTATATACGTCTGATGGTGGTTGTGCTGAAATACCTGATGGCAATTGATATTTGCATATGCTTCAGAAACACCGCTCTGTATCTCGAACGTTCGACGAAATCGCAGAATTTGAAATTCATGGTGTATTGTATGATCAGTGTGGTTCTACCTTGGATTATCGCGTCGCCAATTATTTACTTGGAATTGTCGGGGTACCTGTACGCGGCCCAGATGTGGTTCATGCTGGTTCTCATGAGCATTCGTATTACGAGAATGATGCCGTTTGTGTTGGCGTTATGGTACCTGAAGCAAGCCAGCATCGATAAAGCGAGTTTGTGGGATAATTTTGCGTTACATGTGCGTTTGTTGGTGGTCATGGGCGGATTTTCGGGTGTTTTCGATGTCGCAGATTTGATTTTGTTGACGACGGGAATGACCGATGATGCGAGCGTGTACTTTCAAAACGTGGTCAGTGTTGGGTTTTCGGCCGAAGGGATTGTGTTCGCGGTGTGTTTCACGTTTAGGAAGGATACATTCAGATGTGTCGCCGAGGCGGTCAAGTGAGTTGGTGATGGAGTCATCGTGGTCGTTAAGCGATCGAACAGAGCTGGTGAGGAGTGTTCGTTCGATTATGTGGCTGATATGATTGTTCCGAGTGTTTTTCGAAATGGGCAAAAATTAAAAGTTGAGTAGTCAATGAGTGTTTCAAGGAATTGCTGGTGGCTCATGATTCGAGGACTTCGAGTACCTATATGAGGAATGAAGATAATGTGATTGTTTACCCTTTAGAGTTACCCACTTGGAAAGCTGCGTATTTATTGCGAACTTCGTGCATAAAATGAGATAGGTTCCTGTTGATGTGTTCGGTGAAGTTTTAAGAATAATGATTTTTCCAATGGAAAATGACAATGTATTTTTGATCGACTTGTTAATTTTTCTGCTGGAGTAGTGACATGATTGAATTTCGTGATGAATTTTCATCCGTGAATTGTATTACATGAAAAGCTCCTAAATTATTATTTCTGTTGTGTTGGAGTTGTGGTGTGTCGTGTCACCTTACCAAGTGAACAATTTCCCTCGACTTCAACGTTGAATTAAAAGTGATGTACTTTCTTGTGATTTTGTTCTTATTGTCTACAGCACTGAACGTTATGTCGTTTGTACTCCTTTTGATACATTTGTACAAATTCTGCAGAAGTAAATCTCCGCAAAGGTTCGCGACGAAATATCTAACGGTGTATTGCTTTGTTTTGAGCATAGTCTATTTCTACACATTTTCGGGATTTCTGCCGTTTTCCTTGAAATTCTACGAGATCGCAGAATATTATGTGCGTCTGATGGTGGTCGTGTTAAAATACCTGATGGCGATTGATATTTGCGTGTGTTTTAGAAACACAGCGTTGTATCTAGAACGTTCGGCGAAATCACAGAATTTGAAATTCATCGTGTACTGTATCATCGGTGTGGTTTTACCTTTGATAATCGCATCGCCGGTGATTTATTTGGAGTGGTTAGAGGACTGGTATGCAGCCCAGGAGTTGTTTATGCAAATTCTCTTGAGCATCCGTATATCACGAATTATTCCGAATGTATTGGCGTTGTGGTACCTGAAGCAGGCCAGCATCGATAAGGCGAGTTTGTGGGATAATTTCGCGTTACATGTGCGTTTGTTGGTGATCATGGGCGGATTTTCGGGTATTTTTGATGTTGCGGATTTGATCTTGATCACGATGAGACTGGAAGATAACGCGAGCTTGTATTATCGAAATATAGTCAGTGTGGGTGTTTCGTCCGAGGGGTTGGTTATCGCGGTGTTTTTCACGTTTAAGAAGGATACGTTCAGGAATGTCACAGTGGAGCCTATGTGAGTCAGTGAAGGAGTCGTAACGGTTGCTTGGAGATGAGACTAGGGTAGGAGATCGAAGGCACTTCTGCAGTTCTGCTTACGTTGCTGATATGCTTCAGAGTATCTTGAGGTGATTTATGTTAAGATCACAAGGCACATGAGGATGACGTGACTTAGAGACGTGGTAAATTTTTGAATTTACTCGTACTTGAGCTTTTTCAATTGAAGTAGTTGCACACGTGACCGCATAATTTTGTTTGCGGTTCAATTTCCCGTTTTGTTGGTGAGAGTATTGCTGTTGATTTTGCTCTTCGGAAATGCCAAACTTGAAGAACAAACATCATGCGTAAGCTTGGGTGGGTTGTTGGTGTTAAATGTGAATGGGTTTGTTTGGTAAATTTTGAGGAATAATTATGTTTTCAATTAGCTTGTTGATTTTATCACAGAGTTTGTCCTGTTAAGGTTGGCGATTTATTTTCATCTATGAATTAATCGAATTGTTCTCGAAGTGCGGTTTCGGTAGTGGTATTTCTTGCGAACTGTCCGCGTGTACTTTTTTCATTGATGTGATTAAAATATCTCGAGGGTAAATCGTAAAATGACATTTATACCTTCGCTGTATTTCATTACGGTTTCAGCACTAAGTGTTGTGTCGTTTGTACCCCTTTTAATCCATTTTTACAAATTTTGCAGAAGTAAATCTCCACAGAGGCTCGCGACGAAATTCTTAACGGTGTATTGTTTTTGTTTGTTTTTGATTTACTTGTGCATTATCAATGACATGACGAATTTTTGGAGACCACCCTTGGAATACTATGATATCATTGAGTGTTATTTGCATTTAATGCTGGTTGTTTTGAAATACTTGATGGCGATTGACATTTGTATATGCTTCAGAAACACCGCTCTGTATCTCGAACGTTCGACGAAATCGCAGAATTTGAAATTCATTGTGTATTGCATTCTCGGTGCGATTTTACCTTTGGTTTTCACATCGCCTGTGATTTATTTACAATTGTCGGAGCAATGGTATGAAGTCCCGGAATGGTTTATACGGATTCTCATGGGTGTTCGTATATCGAGAATAATTCCGAATGCGTTGGCGTTGTGGTACCTGAGGCAGGCCAGCATCGATAAGGCAAATTTGCGGGATAATTTCGCGTTACATGTGCGTTTGTTGGTGATCATGGGCGGATTGTCGAGTATTTTGGATATCTTGGATTTGGTCTTGCTGACGATGAAGTTGAGCGATGATGTGAGCTATTATTTTCGGAAGGTGGTCAATGGTGGGTTTTCCGCTGAAGGAGTAATTATCGCGGTGTGTTTCACGTTCAAGAAAGATACGTTCAGAAGTGTCGCTGTGGAGAATAGATGAGTTGGTGATATGGAGTCGTTGTGATCATCAGGAGATCAAACAAGATCTTAGAAAATTAAATAAAATTTAATCTCACTTTTATAATTTACGATGTAGAAAAAAATATATTTAAATACGTTTCTGCTGTTTCGGCAAATGACATCATCGGACTAAGCTTAAAATAGAAGTGAAATGGAGTAATATTAATTTAACGCGTAAGTGGTATTGCGTATGTTATTCTGTAAGTTGTTGGGGGTCTTATTACGTAAGTAGTTTAATACTGTGATACCTAATGCCTTATATTTGATTATTTACAACTCTTTTCCGGGATTCAGACGTCTATCCTTACTTTCTACATGTAAATGTTGTATCTAAACTCGGAGGTGTGATTGTTTTCAAGGAGGTGGTCAGCGAAAGTGGAACATCCCTTATTACTATGTATAAGGTTTTGTGTAAATATTAAATTTGACGTTATTGTCGTGGATGGTGATGGATATTTATCTAAGAAATTTATTGACAGACCTCCAATCTCGAATTTAAATTTTATTTCATCAAAGATAGAATTAAATGTTCATGAAATTTTTGTAATTCAATAACCATAATAAACATCAAATTTGCATAAATTGTTATAGAAGAGAAAATTGACTTAGATTACAGAGATAGGTAAGTGTTTTCATCGAGCTTAAGGTGAGATGCATGAACCATATCAGTGACCAGTTTTTCACAATTTGGCAGAGGGATTTTTGTGTATAGAGAGACTACATCGAGTGAAAACAAAATAGGATTATTAGGAATATACGTGTAATTTTGTTCACAAGATCAGAGGTGTTTTTTAATTTGAAACGTCGAACAAAAAAGAACTTCATTTTTTATGGTGTTATCGACAAAATTCGCTAGTTTAAAGAGAGAAGTTTTAATGTATGATACTACAGGACGGATAGGAATTAGAAACGTTAGGTTTGTGAATTTTAAGAAGGCCATGGGTTGGAGGTTCATTTCAGTGAAGTGGGCTATGACTTTATCAGGAATTAAGCGAACAGAGCTTTTTACTGTAAGTCTAGTTTTAGCTATTAGGTGGTTCATGGGGTTATTGAATACCTCCGCTTTGTTTTCAGTCAAAAAATTAGGATTTTTTTTGTTATATTGAATCCTAGGTGAAATCACAACGAAGGTGCTTTTATTAGATTTCGTAACAATTGAATTATTTACACGTATCTCATTTTTTATGCTTCAAATGATGCATTTTTTTTCCGTGAAATGAAACGTTTTCCTGAACACGTTGATGATAAGCTTTTGAGCCTCTTTGTGATGTCCTAGGTTTTATTTCGAGGTGTGTCTATAGTTGGAGTATTTGTATGCGCGATTGCGTAATAAATTTTGTTTGTTGTTCGATTTCGCGTTCCGTTGGTCATGGTTTGCTGTTGATTTTACTCTTCGGAATTGCAAAACTTGAACTGCGCATTTAATGCGGACTTGCGTAAGTTTGGGTGGGTTGTTTATGTTGCTGAAAGTGAATGCGTTGTTCGCTGAATTCTGAAGAATAATCGTGTCTCCAATGCGGTGTATTTTCAATTCGCTTGTCGATTTTAGCGGTCGTTTTTCATCTATGAACTAACAGAAGCTCTCATGAATTGTGATTTTGGCAATGTTGGCGACGTGCAGTTTCGTGCGGACTTACGATGTGAACTTTTTTCGTTGATGCGATGGAAATATTTCGAGGGAAAATTGTAAAATGTTCATACATTCGCTGTTTTTCGTTTTCGTTACAGCACTAAGTGCTGTGTCGCTTGGATTCGTTTTAGTACATTTTTATAAATTCTGTAAAAGTAAATCCCCTCAGAGGTTTGCAACGAAATTCCTCACGGTATATTGTTTCTGTTTAGTTTTGATGTACTTGTTCACGATTAACGATATGTTCGGATATTTGATATTTCCTTGGGAATATCAGATTGTCTTCGAGTACTATATGCGTTCAGTGGTGGTTGTGTTAAAATACCTGATGGCGATTGATATTTGCGTGTGTTTTAGAAACACAGCGTTGTATCTAGAACGTTCGACGAAATCGCAGAATTTGAAATTCGTCGTGTATTGCATCCTCGGTGTGACTGTACCGTTGATTATCACGTCGCCGTTTATTTATTTGGAATTATGGAAAGAGCGGTTTGCATATACAGCTGAGGAGTTGTTAATGCCGGTTCTCATGAGCATTCGTATATCGAGAGTGATTCCGAACGTATTGGCGTTATGGTACCTGAAGCAGGCGAGCATCGATAAGGCGAATTTGTGGGATAATTTCGCGTTACATGTGCGTTTGTTGGTGATCATGGGCGGATTTTCGGGTATTTTTGATGTTGCGGATTTGATAATGTTGACGATGGAGCTGGAAGATGATGTGAGCATGTTTTTTCGAAATGCAATCAATACTGGGTTTTCGGCCGAAGGGATAATTATCGCGGTGTGCTTCACGTTCAAGAAGGATACGTTCAGGAGTGTCGCTGTGGAGGGTAGATGAGTCGGTGATGAAATCGTCGTGATCGTCGAGTGATGAAACAAGATGCCAGAAATAAGTATCTTCTTGCAGATGTGGCTGACATGGTTTCAAGTCTTTTTTGTAACGTTTTACGTCTTGTCTGGAGGTGTGTCTATAATTGTAGTATTTTTAAGAATGATTGCGTAATAAATTTTGTTTGTAGTTCGATTTCCCGTTTTGTTAGGAATAGTTTCGGTGTTGATTTTACTCTTTGGAGTTCTCCCATTACAGAGCTATGTATTAAATGCGAACTTCGTTAGATGAAACAGGTTGATTTTGAATGTGGTTGCGTTTTTTGATGAATTTATAAAAGTAAAACGTGTTCGCAACGCGAAATAATGTGTTCAATTCGCTTGTTTACTTCATCATCGGACTAGTGAGGTGTAGAGTTTCGCGATAAATTTTCATCCATTAATGGTAATAATTGAAGTGCTCCTGAATCGTGATTCTGGTGATATTGGAATCGTCCTGTTCGTGCCATCTTACCAAGTGAACTTTTTTCTGTGATATGTGGTCGAAGCATTTCAATGTGGGATTACGAACTAGTGTACTTATCCGAAATCTTATCTATGTTGGCTTCAGCATTATGCTTGTTATCGTGCATACTTCTTCTGATGCATTTGTGTAAATTCTACAGAAGTAAATCTCCGCAAAAATTCGCGACGAAATTTTTGACGGTTTATTGTTTTGGTCTTATTTTGATTTATTTTCTCACACTTTCCAGTTTTCTGGAAGTACCCTTGGAATACCTCGAGATCGCTGAATATTATCTATGTCTGATGATGGTGGTGTTAAAATACCTAATGGCGATTGATATTTGCATATGCTTCAGAAACACCGCGATGTATCTAGAACGTTCGGCGAAATCGCAGAATTTCAAATTTATCGTGTACTGTATCATCGGTGTGGTTTTACCGTTGATTATCGCGTCGCCAATTGTTTATTTGGAATTTTCGGAGGATTGGTTTGCAGCCCAGGAACTGTTTTTAAGGATTCTGATGAGCATTCGTATATCCAGAATGATTCCGAATGTATTGGCCCTATGGTACCTGAAACAGGCCAGCATCGACAAGGCGAGTTTGTGGGATAATTTCGCGTTACATTTGCGTTTGTTGGTGATCATGGGCGGATTTTCGGGTATTTTTGATGTTGCGGATTTACTTTTTCTGACGATGGAGATGAATGATGTTATGTGGTCGTTTTTTCGAGATGTGCTCAACGTTGGTGTTTCGGCCGAAGGAATAGTTATTGCGGTGTGTTTCACGTTTAGGAAGGATACGTTCAGCAGTGTCGCGGTGGAGCCTATGTTAGTTGATGAGAGAGGCGTCGAGATCGTCAAGAGGTCGGAGAAGTGCTGAGAAGAAAGTGTTCCGATATGTGTGGTTGATAAGACGCTTCCGAGAATTTTGCGAGAGGTACCTATATTAAAAATGAAGGGGGGAGTTAGGTGCTGCTATAAAACAAATACTTATAAGATGTATTATGAAGACGTTACTAAGTAAACTTTTGAAGGCATCTGTGACTTTTTAATTGGAGTATTTACTACTCACACACGTAATTGTATAATTTTATTTGTATTTTAATTTCTCGTTCTACTGGTATAGTTTTGCTGTTGACTTTACTCTTTGAAAGTATCTACCTACTTGATGAATTGCGTATTAAATTCGAATTTGCAGTTTTTTTCGTTTGTTTGGTGAAATGTTGATTTGAGCGGTTAATTTTCATCGATGAGTTGCAATAATGAAAGCACCTATAAATTGTGTTTTCCCGTCGTGATTTTGCTGTTTCGTGTCATCTCACCGAGTGAATCTTCCAATTTGAAGTCATTTTTTCGAATTGAAAAATAGTGGAAATAAATGTTGTAAATACTATACTTCAGTAAGACATTTGAGTTCAAATTGGAGAATATCCTAAAAAAACAATGGGATGGAATTGACGTTATTATTCCCGAAGTTCGTGTAATTTTATTATGAAAATTTCTTCATATTTTGCAAAATGACAATCATACCTTCGCTATTTTTCATTTCGGTTTCAGCACTAAGCGTTGTGTCATTTGTGTTCCTTTTAATACATTTTTACAAATTCTGCCGAAGTAAATCTCCTCAAAGGTTCGCGACGAAATTCTTGACGGTGTATTGTTTCGGACTAATTTTGATCTATTTTTACACATATGCGACGGTAACCCATTCCCTGAAACTATCCTTGGAATATTTAGAAGTCATGGAATATTACTTGCGTCTAATGATGGTCGTATTGAAGTACTTGATGGCGATGGATATTTGCATATGCTTCAGAAACACAGCGTTGTATCTCCAACGTTCGACGAAATCGCAGAATTGGAAATTCGTTGTGTATTGCATCATCGGTGTGGTTATGCCTTTGATTATCGCGTCGCCGATTATTTATTTGGAATTGTCGGAGGATTTCTATGCAGCCGAGAAGTTGTTTGTATGGGTTCTCATGAGCATTCGCATATCTCGAATAATTCCATTTGTGTTGGCGTTATGGTACCTGAAGCAGGCCAGCATCGACGAGGCGAGTTTATGGGATAATTTCGCGTTACATTTGCGTCTGCTGGTGATCATGGGAGGATTTTCGAGTATTTTGGATGTCGCGGATTTGATTTTGCTAACGATTAAGTTCAATGATGATGTGAGCTTGTATTTTCGTAATGCGATCAACACTGGGTATTCGGCCGAAGGAATAATTATCGCGGTGTGTTTCACGTTTAAGAAGGATACATTCAGAAGTGCCACTGTGTAGACTGAGTGAGTCAGTTGTGGCTAGTGAAGTGATCAAACAAATGCTGCAAGTGTGGTCGATGCTTTGTTTGCAAACAAACTCCGTTGGATGATCTTTCGTCGTCGACTTGTGTGCGTGGCATCGCTGTAATACCTAATTAGGCTAAACACAATTCACGAATTTCGGGGAAGTTTATTCTGGTTGTGTTCCATAGTATTTTAATGTCTGCTTTGGTTTCGCGTTCAGCGAAGCTAAGAATTCTTTTAGTTTGTGAGTAATATACGTATCATGTTTATAATGAACAATTTCATTAGATTCATTTTCATGTAAGCTGAACGAACTAAGGAGTACAAGTTTTTTTCCTTTCAAAACTGAGAATACCCGAACTTGAGTAAAAACAATTTCGAAAAAAATTGAGTCAGTGGCAAATAAGCTACAACATTTCACGTATATGAAAAAAACTTACTGTATTTAAACATAATATTTACATACAAAAAAAAATTTACATGAGAAAAACACTTATTACATAAATAAATATTTACAATCGGCCGATAAATGCATAAATCACAAGTTCTCTGATCCAGAATAGTGGTCACTGGAATAAATTTCGTCTGACTCGAGGACTTGGTCGAGGTGAATTTCCTCGCTGGAAAAAAAAGAGAACAAAAATCAATTAGTTACGAAGAAGATTAATTTACCGAAAACACTGCACTGTTGAAGATAAGAGAGACGCTTACGTTTATCGGAGATATTTGCGAACTTGCAGCTGAGGAATATCCGGATTCGTCAGATGAGGAATCTGGAGAGGATGCGTCGGATTCCGGGGTTTCCGGAGTTCCTTCATTAATTAGACGTCTCCTCGCTTCCTGCAGCTGCCGCAAGCTGATTCGATTTTCGGCCATAAATCTGGCGATTTGTTCGTCCTGGAGAACAAAAAACAAAAATTATTATTTTATACTAACACAGATTTGAACACTAAAGGAAAAAACACTGTACCGTTAATCGACGGAATAAATTCCTGAGCGCGTTAGGATTTTGTAAAACTTCCATATTAGCGAAAGAAAAAGGTAGCCGAGTTGCGTAGTAAAATATTAAGCGCAATGCAAAAACAACAATCAAGTTACAATGTTCAACTCGGACTAAATGCCGGAGAGCCTTTCCACTTTGATATTCGCGTACGTGCATAATTCTGGAAACCAGTTCGTAAGGGTGGGTCAGGTGGAGGGGTGTTCAAACAATGGCGCGTTGGCAAAGTTTTGTTGATGGTTCGTGGTTTGCGTGGAAAGGTGCATCGACTTCGTGATTCATGGAAAAAAGGACAAAGGATGTTTTGCGAGTAACCATATATGCTACGTGACCAAACAAAAGTACCTTATTTTCAAGAATACAGTTTTTCGTAGTCGAATGTTAGGCTTTTCTTTTTGTAAGAGGTTGAGAAATCAAATTGACTTTGTTTTATATCATGTGCAACATTCGAAAAAGAACTTGAGATCATCTTTACAGTCTCTAAACTTGTAAAATTTTTGAAGATGCGGAAATTGTGATCGTACAAATTCTCAATCCTGTACAAGAATTTCCAAAAAATAAGAAAATCTAGAAATTTCTTCATATTTCTGCACTGAAAAAATTATTACTCCAAGTTACGTACTTACAACTTCAAATGACGTAATAATTCCTTCAAGTTATGTAATTAAGCACAATGTGCGTTATGTGATCAAGTCAAAGAATCATGAAAAACCGCCCATTTTCTCATGAAATCAATTTTTACCAAGCAAGAACATATACAAGATATTGGAAATTACCAAAGTGGTTGAAAGTCAAGATTAAATTCAAGTAATTGCATAATTTCATCATCTGTTTGTAATTCAATTTCCATTTCAGCTGATGATAGGTTTGCTGTTGATTTCGCACTTCAGAGGTACATACTTGAGGATCTGCGTATTAAATACAAACTTCAGTTATTAGTCGCTGCTGGTAGTCATCGGTGGTGACAATGAATGAGTTTTAAGGTGAATTTACTCAAAATATTTGTGCTTTAAATGCGAAATACCGAAATATCTTCAACAGTCTTGGTATTTTCTTTTTCACTTTTACCTAATACAGTTTGTGAGGTGGGATGTGAAATTTTATCCAAGGATGGTTATGATCTAAGTTATCCAGAAATTGTAACTTTCATTGACGATTTACCAAGAATGAATATATTATTGTGATAGTTAAATTGCAAAATGATATTGATGCCTTCGATAATACTCGTTTTGTTGACTTTAGTATTTTGCATGTTTTCATTCGTATTCCTTCTGGTGCATTTTTATAAATTTTGTAAAAGTAAATCTCCACAAAGATTCGCGACAAAATTTCTGACGTGTATTGTTTTAATTTATTTTTAGTCTATTTGTACATGTTCTGCACGGCAGTGTGTTTCATGGATATTCCCATTGAATATTACGAATTTACTGAATATTATTTGCGTCTAATGATGGCCGTACTAAAATACCTGATGGCGATTGATATTTGCATGTGCTTCAGAAACACAGCCTTGTATCTGGAAAGTTCGGTGAAATCGCAGAATGTGAAATTTATTGTGTATTGTATCATCGGCGTGGTTTTACCTTTGATTGTCGCGACGCTGATTGTTTATTTGAAATTGTTGGGGAAATGGGACACAGCGCCGAGGCTGTTTTTGTGGATTCTCATGAGTCTTCGTATATCAAGAATAATTCCGTTTGCGTTGGCGTTATGGTACCTGAAACAGTCCAGCATCGATGAGGCGAGTTTGTGGGATAATTTCGCGTTACATTTGCGTCTGCTGGTGATCATGGGCGGATTGTCGAGTATTTTGGATGTCGCGGATTTGATTTTGTTGATTATGGTGGGCCTGGACAAGGATGTCAGCGTGTATTTTGGGGATGTGGTCACTGCTGGTTGCGCGGTCGAAGGAATAGTGATCGCGGTGTGTTTTACGTTTAAGAAGGATACGTTCAGGAGTGCCGGTGTGGAGAAAAGATGAGGTAATTTTGAGATCGTTGTTGTTGTCATCTTGTCAAGATGGCGAACAAGAGATGGAATTGTGGTTAAGTTGTGGTAATTCGTTGTAGTAGTCGATTAGGCTATTTGTACATAGAATATTGATTGTAAAAATAAATTGTTCAAAATTGAGTGGCTATTGTTGTAATTATCGCGGTGTGTGTGGAGGTGATTTGAGTCAGCGATGGAGTTGTTTGTTGTCGTCGTTGTCGTTGTTGTTGAGAAATGAAACATGAAGTTGCTGGTGGCAAATACCTTGAGGATTTCTTTAGGAGAACCGCAAGGATGATTTGGTATGGAAACGTTATTAGGTGAATTATTGAGCTTATCTGTGCCTTTTTCATTGAGATATTTACTCAGATGATTGCATAATTTTGTTTGTAGTTCAATTTCTCGTTTTGTTGGTAGCGGTTTTATTGTTGATTTTAGTCTTTAGAGTTGCCTACTTGAAAAAATGCGTATTTAATTTGAGCCTCGTGTATGATTCATTACCTGGTGTAATATTGGTTGAAATGATGAACATGAATTTTTCTGTCACGTTGTATTTCTTGGGAAAGGTAACACTGTTGAGAGGATTGCTCTGGTAGTCCTATTTTGGGGGTTGAAAGCGAAAAACCGATTCAATATGTTTCAAAAAAAAATACTTTTTCCAATAAATTTTATCGAAATATGCAATACGAAAATTGTAGGTTTTGTTTCATGAACCCATTAAAAATTTCAGAAAATTGCGATTTTCTTCGTTTTCGTTAGTAAAATCGCCGTTCTATCAATTTTCAATCGCAAGGTAAGATACTAAAACATATCTCCAATCGAAACGAAAATAGGCTAGGGAGACATTCTTGAATTTTCTGTTAATAAATGAGATATTTTCTCGAAATAATTCTGTGGAGGTGATATTAATTGCAAAAGGCGTTTCTATTAAGTTGATTTTTTTGTGATTTTTTTTGTTAGTTACTATGATTTTTTGTGGTTTTGCTTGTAATTTTTCAATATGCAACATTTTGTTACTTGAGCCTATTTTGTGTAGATTTTTTTTTTTTCAAAAATCCATTGGTTTCTTATAAAGGAAAAATTATAATGAAATTATTATACATTATTGAGTGATTTTTCAAGATTTCTGTTCATTTTCAATTATTCCGAGTAATATATTATTCATTTATGGATTACTCATGCAGAAGATAGGTAATGTGGTGGGGGAAGTTTCATTGTCGATTTTATACTTTAGAATGGCGCGCGGCGTACTCGAAGAAATGCGTATTAAATTTGAATTTCATGCGAGTGATGCATTAATAATTTGCTAGTGAAATGTTTTATTTAGTTAGCGACGCATACGATGAAATTCACTGAAACAAATGATGCGTTTGGGAATTATGATCGAGTGTGTGCATATTTATTTAAATTTTGCGAGCTTTTTTTGTGAGTATTGAAAAAATGTCGAATTGCGAACGGTTATCAGTGAGCGGAATTTTACACGTGATGGTTATAGTGCTGTGCTATTTTTCAGTTATGTTCGTTCTAATTCATTTTTACAAATTTTACAATAGTAAATCTCCTCAGAAATTTGCGACGAAATTATTAACGGTGTATTGTTTAAATTTATTCGTGATATATGTGTTCTTACTGCACACGACGACTAATTTTCCGCAAATTCCTTTGTGGTGCGGTTATTACTTGTGTTTGACGATACCTTTTTGGAAATTTCTGATGGCGATTGATATTTGCGTGTGCTTCAGAAACACAGCGTTGTATTTAGAACGTTCGAAGAAATCGCAGAATTTAAAATTATTCGGATATTGCGTAATGGGTGCGGTTGTTCCTTTGATTCTCGCGTCGCCGGTTCTTTATTTGGAATTATCAAAAAATTGTTTAGCAGCGTATAGTTTGCTTTTGTGGACTGTCACTGGTATTCGTTTAGTGAGAATAGTGCCGTTTGCGTTGGCGTTGTGGTACCTAAAAAAGGCCAGGATGAATGAAGCAGATTTCAGGACGAATTTTGCGTTGCATATGCGTCTGCTGGTGGTCATGGGCGGATTGTCGAGTATGTTGGATTTCGCGGATTCAATTATTCTCGTGATTGGATTGAACGACTTTGTTGGTGCATTTTTCCGTGATACGATCAACGCTGGCATTTCTGCGGAGGGGGTGATTATCGCGGCGTGTTTTACGTTTAAAAAGGATACGTTCAGGAGTGCGGCGCAGCCGCGCGTTGGTGCGATTGGAAGTCGTGATTGTCTGGAGAAAGAACCGGAGCTTGGAAGTGATCTATTGGCGGATCCGGGTGTGAACGGGGTTCGTGATTGAGATTTTACGATGTTGTGATTTTGATTTTCGGGGTAATTGGTGTTAATAATTTATGAAAAAAACTTTAATTGGAAAAATAAATGCGGATTTTTTATATTATTGTAAAATGTACGTTTTCTTTCTTATTCGGAGGCTTTTTGCCATGATGGATTCTAGGTGAGGATTATGGATATAAAAATTGAAAGAGTCGAAAAAGGGTGTTTTTTTGTTTGAGGTTTTGTTTTATTACAATAGTTTTGAATTATTTGAAGAAATCTTACTTTCACAGCTTTTGAGGGCATTTTGACGACCCGGGGTTGACATGAAATGAAAGTTGTTGGGGTGAAAGTTACAGGGTATTGAGAGGAGCACATTTTTATACTTGAACTTTTATCACTAAAAAGCTCATTTTGGTGGAGTAAAACTCATAAAAAAAGCTGTACGAGTATCTATGGAGCAATTTAATACAGTAGGGAATAGATCTGTCCAAACGCTTTCAAGA
>QBDW01002885.1:0-27299 GCA_003261595.1 Maconellicoccus hirsutus | reverse complement strand
AGGGGCGTGTCTGACGTATTCCCCTTACCGCACCTTTTGACACGCACTACAGTCCACCAACTTCGCTTAGTGAAATATCCAGATATAGTTAGTACGTCCGTGGGAACCACTGGGCAAAAGGAACCACCTAATTTTTTTGGCTTACATATTGTCGGAGGAGTTCGGCAAATTTATATTTGATGCGTACTGACGTCACTCACATTTTGCATCTGTGAAATCGACAATTCGTTGATTACTTTTTGTTTTAGAATTCTTTTTATGAAATCAGTGATAAAAAAATCGAAAATTCGTGATTTTGATTTATGGAGCATTTTTAAAGTTACACAGCTACAAAGGTAAGTCTGATATTAATTGAAAGAGGAAATCCTCTACTTCAGGATACAATAAAAGTGTTTTTCCGTAATTCGTATCTACATTATGTAATTTATCCGAAATTAAATTCGCGTGCATTCGGGCAAAAGGAACCGGGCAAATGGAACCACTAGTTGCATTCAACATAATTATGATAATTTTATTATTAAACATTACAGATGGTATACAAGTACGTACGGCAAACAAATAGAGGGGCGAGTTGGTCCGAAAGTAAGATTATGGAGGCGATGAAAAAAATAAACGATCACGAATTAGGTATTCGTGCAGCGGCAGCCAAGTATGATATACCTTACTCTCTACTCTACGAAAACACCTTCTAAAAGGATCCACTGCAAAGGTAATTTTGAACATATTTATTTACACTTGCTTAGTTATACCTACTTACTTAGTCAATAACATGTTCATTTTATAGACTCTTGGACGATTTAGACCAGTATTCTAACCTGAGCAAGAGAATATGTTGGTTGAATACATAAAATCTGTCGACGATGTTTTTTATGGCTTGGACAGAGATGACTTAATGTCGCTAGCATACGAATTCGCTACTCAAAACAATATTACACATCCCTTCACTAATTTGAAAGCAGGTGAGCAGTGGCTTGCCAATTTTCGTAAACGAAATCCAACTGTCAGCCTTCGATCCCCCGAATCTACCTCTGTGGCTCGAGCTCGTGGATTTAACTTGCCTCAAGTGAAATTATTTTTCGAAAATTTGGAAAAATTGATGGACGAACATAAATTTCCCCAGTCAATGATTTGGAATGTTGATGAAACTGGTTGGTACCTTCCTATTATCAAAATCATACAACGATCTATTTCACATAAAAATATTCTCTGTAAAAAAATTAATTAATGTGCTATTTTTCAGGAATTCGAACAACGTCAACAAAACCTCCTAAGGTGTTCAGTATTCGCGGCAAAAAACAGGTTGGTTTCATAAAATCCAATGAAAGAGGAACTTTGGTGACTGCGGTTTGTTGTGCATCGGCTAGTGGAAATTTTATGCCCCCCGTTTTGATTTTTCCACGGAAGAAAATTACGCCATCTTTAAATATTGGATTGCCGCCTGACACGAAATGTTTGGGATTCGATTCTGGTTGGATTACTGCCGATTTATTCTTAGAGTGGTTGAAGTTATTCGTTGCTCACGTCCGTCCAACACCAGAGAAAAAAGCTTTATTAATTTTAGATAACCACGAGTCTCATCGTTCAATTACAGTAATCGAGTATGCACGAGCCAATAACGTAATCATTTTATCTTTACCTCCGCATACGAGTCATCGCGTTCAACCTCTTGACGTCAGCGTGTACAGCTCATTTAAAGGACGTTTCGAAAAAGAAGCTGCCAGATGGCAAAAACGCTTTCCCGGACAGGTCATGCAGTTACATGATTTGAACCAGTTGTTTGGTAACAGTTACCTATTTGCAGCGACTCCTAATGCAATCAATGGGTTCAAAACGACTGGAATTGCCGACTGCAATATCAAGGTTTTTGCTGCACGAGATTTCGCACCTGCCGATTGCACAGGAGAGAATGACACGTCGCTAAAAGAAACTACTGCAGCGCCTACTCGTAATCCGTCATCTGGTGATACGTTGTCTACACGTAATTCATTGTCTCATGCCCCAGCATCTTTTCATACGCCTGCAAGTCGTTATATTCCAGAGCCTGATCAGCATATTACAGATATTCTTGCTGAAGAAGATGAAATTGCTACAATCGAAAACGAAGCGGCAAATGAAACTGTTGCTGTGCCATTACAGAGTGATTCGAGTCCAGATTCAGTTCATAACGCGATAGTTCGAACCCCAAAGGACATTCGATCAATTCCTCAAAATGCAAAAATTGCTCAGAGGAAGCGCAGTGCTCGATGTCAAAAATCAGAAATCTTGACCTCAACTCCTGTTAAAGATAGGATTAAAACGTGTGTGGAGGAGGCAGCGGCAAAAAAACGGAGAATCGAAAATCGAAAAAGGGAAAGAGAAATAAAAAAAAATAAAAAAGCTGAGGAGAAAGCCACGAAAAAACCTGTTGCGAGACGCCTTGTTGAATTTAACGAATTATCATCGAATGTTGAACCATCATCGAATGTTGAACCGCCATCAAAAGTCAAACCGGCATCGAAAGTTGCATCGAAAAAAAATACAAAGAAACGCCATAATGAAAATTTAGAACCGGAATTAAATATTTCATCATTTATAAAAAAACCAAAAGAACCCATTCATCAGGATGACGTGCCGTGTCTGATTTGTAATTCAATGACTTCGACATCAAGGGAGATCTGGTTACTGTGTAATATATGCACCGGTTGGGCTCACAAAAAATGCACTGGTTATGACGGAATTGGTTTCTATGTATGCGATTTCTGTCAAACTTAAATATTCATCTTAAAGTATATTAATTTACGTACCTATGATAAATTTTTTACTTACCTAAGTATATTATTACGTATATACATTCTAAAATAATAAAAAAAATTTGTTCAGCAGTCAATTTTCGTTTATTTACAGTGAAAAAATGAGTTTTAAACTGGTGGTTCCTTTTGCCCAAACGAAAGATTCCTTTTGCCCGGGCATTTTTTGAAGACAAAAAAAAAGGTGTTTTCGAAAAAGTGAAATTAAAGTGGCAAAAAATATTTCAATTTTGACAAATGGACTATTTTTGGAAAGATAAATGTTCCCTCTATCAGAAAATGCATTTGGTATAAAATTTGAACCAATAGGTTTAATTTTATATCACTTTGAGTTTAGGTGGTTCCACTTGCCCGAGTCTCCCTTACGTATTTGAAAGAAAAGTATGATGTTAAAGTAATATGAAACGATTTTCGCGCATCTTACCACTACACTTGCGTTATACTGATTCGTAACCCGTTTTTATGTATGTATAAAGAACATTTTGTTTGGTAAGTGGTGCCCAAATATTTTTTTTTTCCAAAAATTACTTCTGGTTTTATGCGTGCAGACTTGGGTAAATTTTGGAAAATTTAACCACTCTTAAGCAATATCCTCCAAAGGTAAAATTTCAAATTCTTTTTCCCCTCTCCCAAATTTCATAATTTGTTTCTGTTTTTAAACACGAATATGATTTTCAAAGAAAGGTAAAAAATGGTTTCCAACAAGAAATTTTTTAACAACGAACGAAATGTACAGTTTTTGTTGAGAAATTATTTTCCTCGACCGTGGCATTTTTAGGTGAAGTTTTATTGTGTGAATAAGTTTCATTATTCGAATGTTTTTCCATCAAATTTATGCTTTTTCTTGATAATGAACTATTTTTGAGGTTTTTCACGTGGAAATTACTTTCTTCTACTTCTGAATTTTTGGGTGAAGTTTTATCGTGTGAATAAGTTTCATAGTGCGAATGTTTTTCCATCAAATTTATGCTTTTTCTCGATAATGAACTCTTTTTGAGGTTTTCCACTGGGAAATTACTTTCTTCTACTTCTGAATTTTTGGGTAAAATTTCATCATGTGAATTCTTCTCCATCAAATTTATGGTTTTTCTTGATAATGACTTTTTCTCGAGGTTTTCTACTTGTAAATTATTTTCCTCTGGCATTGAATTTTTGGGTAAAGTTTCATCATGTGAATTCTTCTCCATCAAATTTATGCTTTTTCTTGATAATGACCTCTTTTCGAGATTTTCTACTTGTAAATTATTTTTCTCTGGTGTAGAATTTTTGGGTAAAATTTCATCACGTGAATTCTTCTACATCAAATTTATGCTTTTCCTTGATACATTTCCATCTTCAACATATTTCTTTACCAGCTTTTCATTCGCATTTAACTCACTTTCATCAAGTGAAACATTTTTCTCCTCGTTACAAACAGAATGTACAGCAGTTGAAACGCTTTTCTCCATAATCGTATTTTTCACGATGAAATTGGTTTCCTGTACTTTTGAATTCATGGATAACATGTGCTGGTTTTTAACAAAGATATCTTCTTGTAAATCGACATTTTTTACTTTTTCAAATTCATTGTGAGTAAATTGTACATTAGTTTTTAAAAGTGTGAGAACATGTTCCTGAATCTGTTCAACGTTTTCGTCTTGCATGCTCACATTCATGGAGATCAAAAGCTCTTTTCATTTTTTTTTTGGAAATGAAAAAAAAAAGAAACATAGTAGAGGGGAGAGAAAACTTGACATTTTACCATTGAAGGGTTTTTCTTAAAAGTGCTTGATCTCTTGAAGGAGGAAGATGTTGAAACAGATAAGAATTTTTTAGAGATCTTTTATCACTGAATCATGGGGCAATAGCTGATTTTCGATTATAATTTACCTCACGCGGGGTTTTGGCCCGAATGGCACAAAATCCAGCATTTGTAGTTGGGTAGAGTATATCTGAAAGGTGGTAAGGTCAAATTTGTTCAAAAACGATTTTTTCGATATTTTTGATTTTTTTTGAAAGTTGGAGCCCAAAATGGTATTGAAGGATGCGCCAAAACTAATTTTGAGTTATTTGAAATAACTTAGTGCCTGCAGGTAAAGACCTCTTTAAATACGTTTTTGCACCCCCTACACTTCCATTTTAGGACTAGTGGAAAAATACCTACCCTATGACCATCTACGGGCCTATAGCAAGGTATCTTCAAAATTTGACGAAATTTGGTTCACTAGTTCTGGCGTGATGAGGTCACAAAGAAAACGGTTACATATATAGATGTGTAAAACCGTTAAAACAATTCAAATATTACACATACGTGAGTAGGAATTTTACAAAAATTAAATTATTTAACGCCATTTTATTTAGCTGAACATTTTCTTCTTAGAAAAATAGAAATTTTATTTAATAAATCTAAGAAAAGCAACTGGTATTCTGTATTTTCTTCTAAAATGAAGTTGCGATCAATCGTGAAAATGAAATTAATTTTTTATTGAGAATCACACATTGAATATCATGTTGAAAACATTGAATACATGCTCTAGAAACTTTCAGTAACTCATTAAAATTTACCCTAACTCAAAACTCAAATTTGGCGAAGAGAAATCAAATTAAAACCAAACGTTACACGCACAAACGCGTGGCGCGTAATATGGCAATAGGATCTTATGACGTCAAACTACAGGGTGCGCATCATGGTACCATTTTCACTGACGACAAAATATAAAAATTAATTACGCGAGTTCTAATCATCCGATTTTCGAATTTTTTTTTTGATGCTCATTTTTCAACATATATTTTTCAGATATTACAAAATTTTTAGAATTTAAAACTTTGTCAACTTGTCTATTGTTCAAACTCGAATCCAGTTGTGCTTATATTCGATAATCACGAAAGCCACGTTACCTTGGAATCACTCGAATTTTTACAAAACTAATGAAATCATAGCTGTTACACTTCCTCCTCATACGTCGCAAAAATTACAACCATTACACAGATGTATTTTTGGACCTTTAAAACTGCCTATAATATTGCTATCAACGACTATATGATCACTAATCCAAGTAAATTGGTCACCATGTTTGATATTACGAGTCTGCCAGGTAAAGCTTATGATGTCGCATTCAGCAGCAAAAATATAAAAAGCAGCTTTTTAAATACTGGAATTTATCCATTGAACAAAAACATTTTCTCTGCTTCAGATTTCAATTTCGCATATTGTACAAATCGAGAAGCGCCTCAAAATGATGAATGTGCTACCACGCGTGCAAATGAGTCAGCCATCCAGCAACACTCAACTCAGCAATCGTCTAACAGTCTTCTAAAATAACGAAAGTGTTGCTTATGTACCACCTACGACACAATCAGTGACTACGAATTAATTTAGGTGACATCTAACACTTTTACGCAAAATGATGTCGCATTTCCACCATCATCATCTGGATCTGGATCATCTAGTAGAACAAGACTGTCACTGGAAGAGGTAAGGCCTTTCAAAAAGGCATGTCCATGCAAAAAAACTAAAGGAACTCGGGACCAAATTAGAAGTACAGTTTTGGCAAGAACTCCTGTTAAGCCTGTTAAGGATCAGCTTATTGAAAAATTGAAAATTCGTAAAGAAAAAAAAGAATTGAAAGATAAAAAAGTCAAAATGAAAAATATGAAAAACGTAAAACCGAAAGTGAATATTGAATTGGATTCTTCTGATGATGGAATAAGTTCAAGAAAAAAATTGAAGTTAACTCCTAAAGGCCGTCATCCCTCAAAACATGAATGGAAATTTACAAAAAAAATTAATCTTCTCTCTGATGACGAATCTAGCCTGGACATCAGTTTTCTTTCCGATTCGAGTGATCTTGAAGAATTTTCAGACGACAACGAAAATCTGGACGACATTAAAGAAGGAAGTTGGATTGGTAACATTTTTTCCCTTTTAATTTTACCTATTTGCTTCTGGTATCAAATTAATTTACCTACGCGTTTCATATTCTATGTTTTTGGGTTTCAGTCAAGTTGGGGAGACCGGGGCAAAAAGGAACACCGGGGCAGATAGGAATTTTGCTATAATTCGACCCGGTTTGGTTTTTTTCGGTATTTTTTGGTATCTACATTTGACCACACTAGTACCTCATTATAGGATCACATGAACCGAATAATATATGCCCGCTAAAAAAATTCAGGGGAGAATTGTTCTTTTTCGAATCACTGATTCCGTTTTTTTTCAATTTTCAATTACAGGTTGTGAAGCCCCTATCTACGCTGGAAAGTTCGTTGTAGTGTCAAAAGACGCAGAATTTTATCAAAATTGAAATAAGCCATAGTTTTTAATTATTACTTAAAAACTTTTTCAGCTACGAGCATTTAAGTTCATAGAGATAGTTTGGGGCAAAGAGGATGGGGCAGAAGGGAAATTTCAAATGAGTAGTCTGACCACGGCCGGTTATGTCTTATGGAAATAAAAAATTACCTACATTATATAGTTCACCGGCATGACACCATCAGCGCCACTATTTTTACAAATATATGTGGTTGTTAGCTACAGTTTCCATTATAATCTTTGATACTATCGATAGTGCTATCGATATTGATACATCATAATAAATACGATACCTATGGTTCGAAATTATGTTCGCAAACGACCACCACCAAAATGGACATGCGAAGATATTGAGAATGCCTTGAAAGCTATCAATTCTAAGGCAATGACACTTCAAGAAGCAGCTGTTCAGTATGGAGTACCTGCTACCTATTTATTCAGAAGACTGAATAAACAGGAAGTACGTGGTCCAGAACGAGGAAGATTCACTCCAGTGTTCAATGAAGAACAAGAACAAGTATTAATGAATCACATTTTAGAAATGGAACGGGTAAGAATTTCTTCGTATCGCTTGCTTTTAAAATTTTCAATATACTCCATTCCATATCATTTTTGCTACAGATGTATTATGGTCTCACTGCGAAAGATGTAAAAAAAGTCGCTTTTGAAGTCGCTGAAATGATGGGAATACCAAACTCCTTCAACCAAGTTACTCGCGAAGCTGGTAATGATTGGTTTATTAAATTCATGAAACGCCGCAAAACGTTATCACTCCGCAAACCGGAAGCAACAAGCCTGGCCAGAATTCAAGGTTTCAATAAGGAAGCAGTCGACAAATTCTTCAACTTATTGGAAAAAATGTACTGCGAAAAGCAATTTCAACCTGAAAATGTTTATAATTTAGATGAAACGGGCATCAGTACCGTTCATAACCCAGAACGTATTGTAGCTGAGAAAGGACGAAAGCAGGTTGGTCGGATGACCAATGGTGAACGCGGGAAGAATGTTACTGTCTGCTGTTCAGTGTCTGCAACTGGACAGTTCATTGTTACACTGTACCAAGGTAGGAAGGTACCTACAGTGTAACAAAAAAGTAGGTCGGTAAAAAAATCATAGCTCATCTTCTTATTAGTTTTTTGGATGTCTGATTGCGCAAAAATATGCGCGAAAGAACAAACTTCATGAGAAAATTTTGAAACCTTGAAAAAAAGTCAATGGGAGGGGCTCAGATCAGTTTGGATGAAAACTGTTACACTGTACAACAGGTTCCCCTACTCGGTGCTTTCGTAACTGGGCAAGAAAAGTGTAAAACGATGAAGGAAGACGAAAAAGACCAATTTTTGAATGTATGCGATAGCAATAGGTATACAGTGACTCGCAAAATTATTCGGACACCGTCGAAATTTTACGTTATGGCATTTTGCGTGCATAAAAACAGGGCAAAATTATAGATTTTTTTTGGATTTTTTTTTTGGTAGTAAGAATACATCTTGACAAAAAGATAACTGGTTTAATTAATAAAAATAACACAACATAAAAACTTTGGCAAAGAAAATGGTAAAAATAAAATTATTCGGACACTCACAAAATATCACAAAATTATTCGGACACTACGAAAAACAAAAAAAATAGGAAGAAAATTACAAATAAAAACAAAATTTTAATAAAGGGTTGCATTTCCCTTATTGCGGACAACATCCTTCAATCTGTTGGGCATGCTTTTGATTACTTTTTGAACGTATTCGGCTCCTAATTTCCTCCATTCCTCCTGAAGACGATGTCGCAGTTCTGCGAGAGACGAGAGGGGTGTTTCGTGTACTTTTCGGTCCAATTCGTCCCAGAGGTTCTCTATGGGGTTGAGGTCGGGACTCTGCGCGGGGGTTTGGAGCACGTGTGGGACATTGTAGAGCATCCATTCTCTCACCAATCTCGATGTATGTTTCGGGTCATTATCTTGGTAGAATTGCCATTTCGCTGGAAGACCCATTTTGAGGGCACTCTGCTTAAGATTGTTCCTCAAAATCGTCATGTAGCCTTTAGCATCCAAGGTACCTTCGATAAAAACTAATTCGCCTACTCCTCGCGACGAAATACACCCCCACACTAGGACACTGCCGCCTCCATGTTTAACTGTAGGTTTTAAATGTTGTACTTGCACCTCGGTATTTGGTTTGCGCCAGACCATTACGCGACCATCCGAACTAAAAAGGTTAAATTTACTTTCGTCGCAGAAAATAACATCATCCCAAAATTCTGAGGGCTCGTCCATATATCGTTTAGCGAACTCGAGACGTTTTCGCCTGTTTTTTTCATTAATAAACGGTTTCTTACGTGCAACGCGACCATTGTAACCAGCCTTTCTCAGCGTTCGTCGTACTGTTTCGATGCTAACCTTTTTTGCGTTCATCGCATTCCAGTCGGCAGTCAATTTTGGAGCGCCGAGTTTCGGATTTTTCACGATTTTCCGGACTAGAAGGCGCTCATCATGCTCGTTCAAAAGTGGTGGACGACCCGTATTCTTCCGGAAATCAAGCCTATCTTCGCATTCAAAACGTCGTATCGTATCGTGTACGGTGGACCGGGCCATTTGCAACAACTTCGCTATATCTCTGACACTTTTACCTTTGCTATGATGATAAGCTACCAATTGCCGTTTGTCAAAAGACGTATTTTCACCACGACGAACCATTTTGCGACACAAACTTACTCAAACACAACACCTGTATGCTTTCAATGCTTAACATACACTTACTCTATACAGTATTGTACATGCAACGTTCTATCTTGTGATGATGCATCTCTGAGTCATCCTTACGTCGGGTATTTCGCTTCATTGTTAAGTGTCCGAATAATTTTGTGAACCTTTGTGAGCGTCCGAATTATTTTGTTTTTACCATTTTCTTTGCCAAAGTTTTTATGTGGTGTTATTTTTATCAATTAAACCAGTTATCTTTTCGTCAAGATGTATGCTTACCACCAATAAAAAAAATCCGAACAAAATCTATAATTTTGCCCTGTTTTTATGCACGTAAAATGACGTAATGTGCAATTTCGACGGTGTCCGAATAATTTTGTGAGCCACTGTATATAGGTATATATAAACTAGTGGATAGTTCAACGGCTCGTGCTGTAATACACGTGAACTAGTATCTGGCCTCGCCTACGATCGACTTGGAAGACTGTCCTTTACAGTACTGGAAGAATCATCAGAGCAATTACTTGAAATATTTGGCCAAAAAGTACTTGGGTATTCCGGCAACTCCAGTCCTATCCGAATCAACTTTTTCTACAGCGGGTGACACCGTTACGCCAGTTCGTACCCGGCTTCTTCCAGAAAACGTGGATACAATTGTTTTTATAAACAGAAACATTGAAGGTGTTGAGTCGACTGTTGAGAATAAAAAATAATTTTGTTTTGTTGCATTGCATTTTATACTTTTAACACATTCAGTGCCATGGTTGGCGCAAACCCTACTCGTGGTGCCGGCAATGAAAAAAAAAGGGGGGAATTTATCGATTAGGAATTTTTCCGATATTTGCCATCCCTACAAGGAGCATTTTTTAGAGGAAATTCGAAGGAATTAGAAATTATACAGGGTGTTCCGGGGTAGAAGTAAGGTATTCCACCCAGAAACTATGCAGCACATACCAAGTTCATGTAATTATGTTTGCCTAACTTCCGGGCCGCAGGGGCAGCGGTACACTCGATTTAATTTATTTTTTTTAAATTTCGTCTACCATTTTCAACTGGATGTAGCTCAACTACCACAAGAGATAGCGATTTGCGGTTTGTCATGAAAGGTGGTAAATTTTATCTAGTTTAAGCTGATATATTGGTTTTGGATGATAGGTGAACGAGGAGGCGCGCGGTTGGATAATTAGTAAAAAAAACATGCACCAAAGTCCAAGTTTTTTACACTTTTCTTCATATTACTCGAAAAATTGTTATTATGACTCTTCATTTTTATTAATGTTTTCAAAAGAAAGAAGTCTGCTCTTTTCAATGCCGCAAACCCCAACTCTTTATCTTACTTAGAAAAAAAGTTATGAGTCAAATAATATGGGTACGCTATCTCTACATTTGGAATTACGCACTTTCTTTTGGAAAGGAGTTACATTACTTAAATTGTGTGTCATTCCTTCTCTGTCAATGATGAGATTGTGCAACAAGCAAATTGTTCTAACAATTGCTGCAACCAAGTCTACATTGCATTCGATATCAGTCTTCAGTATTCTCCACTTTGATGCAGCTATACCAAACGCATGTTCTACGACTCTTCGCGCTCGTGATAAACGTTTATTGAAATTTCGTTGCGTTTCACTGATATTATTGCCACTGAAGGGTTTGATCAAATAGGGTAGAAGCGGATAGGCGTCATCAGCTATAATAACAAATGGAAGTTTCATATCTTTTTCTGGTACAGTTTGTTCAGGTGGTAATTGCAATCTGCCTGTGCTCAGGTATTGGTATAAAGATGAATACCTAAATGTACCACCATCTGATTGTTTGCCGTAATTGCCTACATCTATGGATATAAATCTGTAATTTGCATCCACTAAGCCTTGTAGCATAATTGAAAAGTAATGCTTATAATTAAAATACATTCCACCAGAATGAGAAGGATTTCTGACTCGGATATGCTTCCCGTCCAATGCCCCAATACAGTGGGGGAAGTTCCACAGATTATAAAACTGTTCAGCGATGTGTTCGAAGTCTTCAACACTTGGAGGAGCCATATGGACAACAGAAAACTCATCCCAAATGATTTGCGTGATTTCTTCTACAATTTTAGAAACAGTGCAGTGGCTCATTTTAAATGACCTTCCAAGATCTCTAAACGAGCGTCCATTTGCTAAAAACCTATACAAATCAAATGTGTTATATTATCAGTAGTCAGTACAAAAAATTCACCTATTCAGCTTGAAATGTGTAAATACTTACTGTATTGTAACAACAAGTCTCTGCTCCATCATTATTGGACGTGCATGACAGTTGAAATATCGGCTGTTATTATACTTCACGATATTTTCAAGTATGTACAGGTGCGTACTTTGATTCATTCTCATATACTCGAAAAATAGTCTTTGGTCTTCACTGTTCTTATATGTAATAAAAGTTGTAATATATTCTCCATTTTCATCCCTTTTCATATTTACTTCATTTGCAGTTATTCTTCGAGATTTCCGTTTGAAAAACTTGATTAAATAGTACACCGTAGTACTACTTAAAAAATAGTTTTCGATATTATTCATCATAATCATAACTAATTCAAATTTTAAATCTACAAAAACAAACAACTCCACTACTGATAACAAAAGGTAAACGCGATTTCTCATCGCGCCACTATAACCACCATCATTATTTCACATCGCGGCGATGTTTCATCGCGCAGCTATGCTCTCTTCGCTACGCTCCACTATAACCGCGCACTTAGAATTCGTACATGGTAAAATGCGCTCTATTTGTGATTCGCGAGGTATTCAACAGCAACCGGCCGAACCTTACGTGCATACGCATAACGGAAAAATCGAACGTTACAATCGTCATGTCGTTGAAAAAATTCGTGCTCTTTTATTCGAAAGTAAAATGCCGATGAAATTATGGTCGCTCGCGATGTATCACGCCGTGTACTTAATTAATTTATTGCCTTCGTCGACGATAGATTTTCGTACGCCGTTCGAACTATTGAATAATAAAAAACCTTCGTATAAGTTTTTAAAGGTGTATGGTTGCGAAGCGCGAGCGTTAGTGCCGTATGAGCGTCGTCATAAGCTCGAATCGAAGTCGAAGTTGTATTTTCTCGTTGGTTGTAGTGAGACTGGATATTTATTATTCGATCCAGAAAGTGAGAAAACTGTTCCAGCGACGCATGTAACGTTTAACGAAGATATTGTTTACGGCGATTTGATGGAATATGTTGAGGTGATTGAAGAATTGTATCCAGCGTCGAACGAGGAATGTGCGATGACGGCGATGGCGGCTAGTACGAGGAATGAATTGGCGTATGAGCGGGTTATCGAATCGAACGAGAGCGCGAACTGGAGGCAAGCGATGTACGAAGAATTGGAGAATTTAGCGCGAATGGATACGTATTCGGTGGTGAGTCGTCCGCAGGGAAAAAAGGTCCTAGGAGTGCGTTGGGTATTTCGTAAGAAGGCCGACGATGTCTACAAGGCGCGATTGGTTGTTTTAGGTTACCAGGATCGTAATATTTATGAAGTTAGCGATGTTTATGCGCCTGTAGCGAGATCGGAGAATGTCAAATCGTTGATTTCGTTAGCGTTTCGTCATTCGTGGCAGTTGCGGCATGTAGATATTAAAGGAGCATTTCTTTATGGTAGCAGAGCCTCGTAGAAGCATCTACACTACGAAAGCGATTAAAAGTTGGTGAGTAATCAACATTTATCTAATTTATTCGCAAAGTGCTCCACGCCTATCTACTGATAAATAATTTTCTTGTGTTAGGAACATCCTCTAATGAGTTGGGCAGATTTAGACGAGTGCTCACTGATGATCAAGAAAAATTACTGGAAAATCATATAATTGATCTGGATAATCGTTTTTATGGCCTTACGATGCAGCAAGTTCGTAGTTTAGTATTCGAATTCATCAAACGAAATGGTATACCACATCCATTCAATCATAATACCAGACAGGCCGGACTTTCTTCGGCGCCTTGAAAGCATCTTTCTCTCGCGAATCGGATCTTTGGTTAGTAAATCATCCCGGACGAGTAATTACCCATTACCAAATTTCAGAAATTTTTTGTGCGGCTTACTTAACAACAGCTACTATGAAAAATGCAATAAAAGGCTTAAGCGAATGTGGTATAGCTGAGGAGGCTATGATGCAGTCGACGAATGTTATGGTTCGGGCGACATGATGAGTAAAAGGGCTAAGAATGTGTATATATTTACTAAAAAGAGCTATCGTGATAAACGTATTAATATAACCCAGGGAATACCTGGAGTTGTTCTGTGTTTTTAGAGTATCAAGATGTCTTATGAGACTCGCAAGGTAGGAAATAACGTCACTAGCTTGTGTACGGAAAGGCATAGTTGGGAAAGGAAAGTACCTCTATGCTGAGTACTCCGCGATAGGCTCTCTCGTAATTGACAATCTATATGTATATTTTGTAAATATGTGAACTCATCATACGATTAAGTACGCCAGGCCCAATATTATTAAAAGTCTCACATCAAGTGTAGCGGATGAGCCTCCGGTGGCAAAGAGCCTCAAGTGGCGAAGAGGAATTCCCGTAAACCACAGATCCAAAACATCATTGAGAAGCGAAGCCTAAAAGTACACCCAGCATGATATAACGCGTTATTACGCATAGATAATACAAATGCTAACATCGTATTCGCGCTTCAACTCGCCGCGTAAAGTGTGCGACGCAGCCCCGTTTGCCGTGTATTATTATCATAACCGCTTCTATTATGACCGAGGAGACCGGCTCTGGTATTATCAGCCGGCGGATTTAATATCGTACCCAGAGCGCTACCTGCTGCAGGGCCGCAGCACTAGCCGAGAGCTGCAATACGGCTATAAAATACTTGAGGAATACGTGATCCAACTGAAGAGAGAGAAGAATATCAGCCTAAACGGCCCTAATTAGTATATTATTATCTATTTGCAGTAGAAGATTGTCAGTCAAGATGGCAATCATTAAGGAACAGGTATTTGAAGGAAAGAAACCGAAAAGTACCATCAGGTTCTGGAGCTACAGAGACGCAAGAATGGGCACTATTGAAGCCCCTATCATTCCTCCAAACAATTGTGAAAAAAAGGAAAACGTTTGGAAATGTCCTGCCAAAGGTAAATACTCAGTCATCAATACCTCCACCACCTCCAGTTCCAGAAACTACACCACACCAAATACCTCAATCATTTGATGAAATTGAAGATGAACTTCAATTCCATCAACAAGAATCGGCCAACATGCCGAGTAAATTCGATGATTTTCGGGTCACTTCTTCAGTTAGGAAGAAAGAAGACTTTGTTGATGATGAAAAGCCGTGCCGAATCAATGTTTATTACGAAATTTACGACCATGTAATCGGACAATTTAATCTTTGCTTTTCCAAAGAGAGCTTAACTATAGCAAGAGCTATTGACAGTTTCTTAAATTTCGATTATGGAGGTGCCCTGCCTCTCATCAATCACTATCAATCATTTTCTAACATCGAAATTAATCATGAGCTTTTACAAGCGGAATTAAAAATTCTGAAAAATTTATTTGAAAAAAATTTTCATCCAAACAAGAAAACCGATGTGTTAAAATTCATCACTAAACATAAAGATATTGCGCCAAATTTATACACACTCGCTAAAATTACGGCCACGATTCCAAATTCAAGTGCGACTGCGGAACGTTCTTTCTCAGGTAAAAATTAAAAATTGGAATTTACAATCAACCACTTTTTAAAATAATTTTACCAACCTACTTTTCAATTTTTTCTGTTTTAAAGCTATGCGCCGCAACAAAACTTGGCTCCGAACGTCGATGACCCAGGAAAGATTCAGTAACTTGGCAATCCTGCATATTGAAAGGGAGTATATTGAGAGTTCTATATTGGCAGAAAAATTTTTAGATCGCCGTAAACTTTAATTTTATATAAAAATAAATTTTCTCGAGTTCGTGTTGCCCCCTCCACCGAAAGAATATTGATTGTCTTGATTTTACATAAAATTTTCCAAGCCCCCCCCCCCAAATATTTTGACCTATCTTCGCCTATGTCGACGTGGTTGATAATTTTCTTGCTGCAATCAAAGATAGGTACAAAAACGTAGTTACAGTGTTTAACTCAAAGACAGATAAGAACAAAACGCTAGAAGTGCTGAAAGCTGAACTGAACTCCGAAGAAGCAGCTCTAACCGATACCAGAGCTCGTTGCGGAGACGGTGATAAGACAGCAGCTCATGTTTTCAAACAAGCTCGTTATTCGAACCAAAATGCCAGTGGTTATCGGAATCAGAACTTTGATGATCGGCGAAATCAAGGTTATAATCATCGTCAATATGTGAATCATCAGTTTAAAAGGAAACCAAAACTATGTACACGTTACTGGTGATTTTCCAGTTACCGAAAACACTACCACCATGCTATTTGCTGATGACTCTTGTATCGTTGCACATGACGACAACTATGGGAAAGCTGTAGGTTTTCTACAAACAGCTGTTGACAGAGTTGGCGACTGGGCAAAAAGATGGAAAATTCAGTTGAATGAAAACAAATCAGTACGTGTTGATTTTGCACTTCGGAAGCATGGATACTCGCCAACGTTTTTAAATAATAAGCCAATCCCGGTGGCTCAGCACGCACGTTACTTGGGATTACACCTTGATGGTAAACTCAATTGGCAAGAACACGTCAGGAGAAAACGCGACCTGTTAAATCTACAATTTCGCAAATTTCAATGGTTAATTGGTAGGCACTCAAAACTGAGCCTAGCCAATAAACGCCTCATCTACAGGGCCATTTTTCTCCCGGCATGGGCATATGGCTGTGAAATATGGGGGGTGACTAAGAAGGCTAACCGTCTAGTCATCGATCGTTTCCAAAACAAATTCATGCGAGCCATTACCAAGGCTCCATGGTATGTCTCGAATGAGCAACTACGAAGTGATCTCCGACTCGATACAGTGGATAGGATTATCTACCAAAGAGCTAATGCGTACATAAATCGGCTACACAGACATCCGAATAGCGAAGCAGTGTTGCTTCTTGACCAAAGCGAGGACATGAGGAGACTCAAGAGACTCCACCCGCTGGATCTCATTGATCTGTAAATGCACTACTCATTATAATTGATTTACAGTAATTCACACCTGTATAATGTTAACGTAACACACAATGAAAAATGGTAATGATGTATCATAGTAATTTAGTTGTTAAATTTTAATAACGTTTTGTTCTTTATCATAGTTTTAGGTCATTGATTATGTATATCAGTTCCTTAAATAAAAATAAAAAAAAAAATTATTTTATTACAGGAGAAATTATGATTCCTATTGAAATTTATGTAGTTGAAGAAACGGTTAATACTACATCAGGTGAAGTTGGTGAAGGTGAGATGCCTGAAGACCCAGTGTTGGAAGAACTGTCTACGTCTACTGAATCTAACATGACGTCTACAGGTATAATAATTTACACTGTATAATATATTACACTTAGTCATTGTTTCTAAAATCAGTGATGTGCATTTTACTTATGCCAACAGATGGTGAATCAGTTAATGGAAAATACAAGTTGAGAAAAAAGAGAAACCCAGAGACATGGAGAAAAAATGTGATAAAAAAGGCTGTTGTGGAAGGAAAATCACATAAAACTGGCAAGGGTACAGAGGAGCAGAGAAAACTTGTGCCCGAAAAATGTGTAAATTACGACGATTGCAAATGTACGTTTAGCTGCCGATTCAACATTACAATTTCACAGCAAGACCATCTTTTTTCCGAATACCATTCGATGACTTCTCGAAATGAGCAAAGAGCATACTTGAGCTCGTTGATGATCATAACCAGTGTGCAACGTAGGAGGGTAGATACTCCGCTCATTAACCGACAAAGAAGCGTTTCTTATCATTTGAAAAATGAAGATGGAGATTTAATTCGTGTACGTAGACTATTTTTTTGTTGTACATTCGGCATATCACGCAAGATATTGACAAACGTGGCTAAAAATACTAGTCCTACGTCAGGGCGCTACAGAGGGCAACACAAGAATGAAGGAAGAACTCCGTCCAATAAAACCCCAGAACGCAAAACACGTAAAGTGGCCAATTTCATCAGAAGGATACCAAAAGTGCCTTCTCATTACTGTAGGAAAAGTTCGTCTCTGTTATATGTTGAGCCACACTGGAATCTGTCCAAATAGACAAGTTTCCAATTTTTTAAAAAAAATATAATGTAATAGTACTAATAATTCTAACACTGATGCAAAAAACCGCATTTGATTTGAAGCCATAGGAGCGGAGAAAAAAAATTTTGAAAGTCGCGTTTTTTAAAACGCTCGAAAACGGGGCGTGGCGAGCTGTGACGTCATAAGATCCTAACGCTACCGTTTACACTATGCGTTTATATGCGTTTATATGCGTTTAAATACTAGTTTTCTTCGATAACACTTTCCTTAAATGAATTAATTTTTTTATTATAAAAAATTAAGTTTATGTAACAAAATGAACGTATCCCAATATTTATTTTAGCTTTTAAAATTGAAGTACAAGTACGAAAGTATTAGCGAGAGAAGTATTTGAAGGTTTGAACGATTTTCGCGCGTATGCATAAACAAGAGTGTTTATTGGGGGATTTTTTGAAATTTGGTATGTAAATTCCGGTTGTAGAAATATAACTTCACGTTTTTTGACATTTAAAATCGGATGAAAAGAAGCGGAGTTAGCATAATTTTGGTTTTTATTAAATACCTCCCCCCCTATGGGAGCCAAATTCTTCAAAGTTGGCCTAGGTAATTAGGGTACCATACCTCAAAAACTGTTATGGGTAATTTAGATTTTTTTCAAAAACTTGAGGGAGGAGGTGCCAAAATGTCGAAAATTTGGTTTTTGAAGCATAACTCCCCTTCTATGAGACCAAAAAGGTTCAAATTTTGGATTTGGAAAAATTAGCTCCCTAACTGTAATAGGGACTGAATGAGAACGTCATGAACTTTTTTGCTTGTAGCTTTATACATATATATGAATATGAATATGATGATGGTGATGGTAGACGTTAGACACGAGATTATAACCTGTTATTAAGAAGGGCTGAAGGGCCGGCGGCGGTACATGCTAGATGTCGCCTGAAGGTTTTAACGTCGGGCGTCGAATGATATTTAGTGCTTCTCAAATATTTAGTGCGTCTCCAAGTATTTTTAAAATTAAAATTATGAACACTGATTTTGTGCGGGCGGATTCCCGGAATCTCCCAAAAATTGATTTTTTTATTTTGATGAATTTTTTTTAAAATGATGACGGGCTAAACCAGCCAGAGATGAGCGGCGTGAAGGCAGCTAAGTAAGTGCGGTCCTCCTAAAATTACTTTATTGTTTCAATGACAGGGGAAGAAGTAAACATTTATTTAAAAATTTTGAATTTACTTTTATTCCTAGATCAATGCGAAAAGAGTACGTCGACAGTTCTGTGGGTTATGTTTCAATAAAAAGGGAGGGGAAATTTTGCACCGTGCGAGGACAAGTGTCCCCCGAACACAAAATAACATCCAAAAATTATTTGGTGGAGGTCAAGATTAACGAAGATGAGGAGGAAATTTGCTGGGCAAAATGCCAAGATTGTGCCGCTTCAGCAGGTATTTGTGTGAACGATGCCGTTTATGACTTCGTAAAAGCAGCGCCGTAGATGAGGGAGGGCATTTCTTTAGAGGGCCGTTTTTTTAAAAATGCGTTGAAATGATATTTGAAATGGAATGATGAATCAGTGCCAATTTTAAAATTTCGTATAAAATAATATGCATAAACAAACTTTATTTCAAAAAATTTAGCTTTTTTAGAGAGAAACAATTTTGTTTAAAATGCTTCAATTTAAGTCTGAAAAAATGTTGGTTTAATATGTCAAGAGAAAAGGGACTAGTAATTTGAAAAATTCTCATAAGGCTCTTACTTTTTCTTGCACCTGACCCACCACAGCTTTCTACGGCTCTGCATGAAAGAAGCCAAAATTTTTCTGATGCTTACTCACCTGTTTTCTTGAATTTAAATACAGGAACATGTAAGCACGCAATGTCGTTTTTAATGTGGTTGCTGAAAAAATCAAACGAGCCGTCTACAACTGAAATCGAATCCTATTGGAAAAAACCAAAGTTGAGTGGAACAAATCCGCATAAATTCGCTACGTTGTTAGATTTTGGAGCCAAGACGGTATCTGTGAAGGGGTCTGAAACGGTTCTTGAGAAATTTATCGCTAGTTCCTCAAAATCGGTTACTACAGGTGAAAACATGTTACTGGACCTCGTTTCAACTTCAGAGAATATTAGCGTGCATTTTTTGTTGTGCTCCTTCAAAAATAATTCAAAACTCCACGATTTTTCAAATTTTTACGACTATATGAAGCAACATGTTACTAGTGATGTTTGTCACCAAAAGTGTAACGAAAGTATTTCTCAAAGAGACAGCAAACTATGGTTTGAATTGAGATACGCCCGAATTACGGCATCGAAAATATACTCCATTAGCAGGGCACGAAAAAACGAATCTCTAATTAACAGCATGTTGGGGCAAGCAAAAGTGCCTCTCACCAATGCTATAAAAAGGGGACAACAGCTGGAAGAGAAAGTGCTGGCAAAATTATCGCAAACTATGAAAATAAAATTTCAAAACACCGGATTCCTGATTTCTTCAGAATACCCTTTGGTGGGGGCATCTCCGGACGGAATTTCCGACGATTTCGTGGTTGAGATAAAATGCCCCATTTCGAGTAAAACATTTACGAATTATGTTAAGAATGATGAAATTACTAAAAAGTTTGATGCTCAGTTACAACTGCAAATGTTCATTTTTAAAAAGAAAAAAGGTATATTTTGTGTAGCGGATCCGGATTTTGAACAAAATCAAAAAATAACAATATTAATAATAAAACATCGTCCAAAATATGTAAAAAAATTGATAAACAAATCGCTATCTTTTTGGAAAAATAATGTTTATCCTAAAATTTTGTAATTTTCATAAGATGTAAATTAAAGTTTAAGTATCTATCCATACGTACACATAATCATAAACTCTTGCGTGAAAAAAATAGAAATATTGCTAGTCAGCACAGGTAAAATAAATTAGTGATAAATTACCAAAATCATGTAGTTTTAATTAACGAGGGTTGAATATTACATAATGCTGAGGCAATGATAACGGCTTCGTCTAAAAGCTTAATCTGCTTGATAGGAACGCAAGCGTGAGGTTTTAAAAAATGGAACATCCTTATACGATTTATTACCCTTTCAATGTGGATTCGAAGACTTGCGATTGCTTTGGAGCGAATAACATCTTGCCTGCTTAATTTTTCACCTTCTTTCACGCTTGGTGGTCTTATTAACTTACAACCAAAAGGCTGTAAAAGTTGATCAATACCCTTAAAGCCTCGATCTGCCATAAGTTCCGAATTCTGAGGAATCATGTTTAAAAATTCTGTATTCTTCACAATTTGAATATCAGAAGATCTACCACCGAAGCCTTGGGAAACATAACAAATAAAACCGTGCGGAGTCGAACCGATCAAATATTTTATCGTATTGCACTTCTTATAAGAGCTCCAAGTTAGAGATTGCAGAACCGGATCTGAGGGTTTTTGAATCTGTATCTCAAAACAGTCTATGATGGTTTGTACATTCTTGAAATTGGCGCGAAATGCAATCGGTAAATGTAATAAAATTTGTTCAGTGGATGGCCAAAATATAAAATGTTTCAAACACGCAGAAATCTTCGGAGTGAGTTTAGAAAATTTTTTTGATACAGCGCATTTTTCCAATTCAAAATTGTCCCCAATCTCTTCGAAAGTACGATTCAGCTTTATCTTCTCAAAAACTATATAAATGTCACCTACGGTACATTTTAGTTTTTCTGCAAGTATATCGCACAAAACTAAGCATTTATTTTGTATGCCCAAGTAAATTTTCGGTTTTTTTCTGCATAAATTGATAGAAATATTTCTTGCATCATTCTCAAATGCGTTTTCGTTGGACTCATGTGGTTCATACATTGAGCTATTACTTGAATCATCTTCTGAATCACTGTGTTCACTTTCACTGTCATCAGATGCAAGAATTTCGACACGTTGTGGTCTAATTGGGGAAAGGGCGACATTTTTTTGAAGTAGTTCCTCTGATGTCTGGATACACTTGCTACGATACCGACGTTTATTTCTTGAAGGGTCAACAGAAATGTCGCACTGAACCCCTTTTTCCAGCTTACTCAACTCATCCGAATGCATCTCATTTTTAACATTAACCTCGGTCTCTGTATTCTCATGATAGATTTCTTCTAAGACGGATCGTTTTTTGGGAGATTTCCTTGCATGCTTGGATACTTTATTTTGGCATAAAAATTTATGTGGGACGGTGCCCTTCTTTAAAGGTATTTTTCGGCAGGTATCAGGCGCGTAGTACTTGAATTTCATAAAATTTTCGACATCATTTGGTAACTAAAAAGAAAAAATATGCCAATCTCATGTGATATATCACATTTGTAACCATAGAGGAGATTGTTCAACCTGAATCATCATGTACTTTAGGGCATATTTTAGTTTAATATGAAGTATTATCATTTCAGGGTTAAAAACTGCAAGGCAAGTCAATTTTTAATGAAGATAGTTTTTTTGCATATTGTGTCAAAAAAAATCCAAAAAAATTGAATTACTCCAAAATTGCATTAGAAAATGGGGTACAAGTCCGAATGAAAAATGTGTTAAAATCAATAATATATTCTAAAGCGATCTTCCATTGCAGCTACTATTTTAGTTTTTCAAAATATGTACCTGGGAAAAAAAATTCAAAAAATAAAAACAAAAAATCGTCCTCGGTTCAATAGTCTCCCCTAAAGTGTAACGTGTGGTACTACTTACATCAAAATGATCTTCACAAACGAAAAATTTTGTATTTATCGATAAATCATCTACTTTCCTCCGCATTAATTTTAACCACTGAGCACGTAATTTTTTATCCATAGGCGAAGTAAAAAAAATTTTATTCGGATTATTAGTTGTAGTTGTTTGGCACTTTGGCACCACGCAATATTTATACGCGACATTTTTGGAACCAATACACTTAGTTTCATCCATTTCACATAAAAAACAACGCACGTGCCGAATTGAAATCGCAACTGCTTCGAATAGGATTGGAATGTATTGGTGACAAATTTTTTTATTACAATGACTGATATTATTTTGATTTTAGTTTTCAATAAACGAGTTAACTGTAAAATTTTCATTTTACTACCATTTTTTACTTTTTTAAAAATCATATTTGAAAATAAAAAAATTAGTTTAAATTTAGGAGAGGGGAGGGAGAATTTGAAATTTCACCATTAAAGGCTATTACTTAAGAGTGGTTGGTCGTCTGAAAGAGAAAGATGTTGAAATGGATAAAGATTTTTTTGGAGATTTTATTTGATGATGCCATGCAAAATGTCAAATATTAAATGGTAGGGGGGGTGGATTATTCAATCTAAGATTATTATTAGAGGCTTACATCATCATACACCGATAATAATATCAGGAGCTTCAGGAGCTACGAGTAAATATTTTTAATTTTTTTTAAGCCAACTTATGGAATAGGTAATGTATAAAACCGTTGAAAAAAATCAAATATCACCCAAATGTGGTAGTTTTACAAAAATTAAATCGAAGCACGCGATTGTATTTAGTTAAACATTTCCTAGTTGGAAAAATTGAAATTTGTATTTAATAAATCTCAGAAAAACAACTGGTATTCAGAATTTTGTTCAAAAATAAAGTTGTGATGAATCATAGAAAAGAAATTAATTTTTATTTAGAATCCCCCAATAAATATTATGTTGGAAAAAAATTAATATGTATTCTAGAAATTTTAAGCATTTCATAAAAATTTACCCGAATCCAAAATTCAAATTTGACGAAGAGAAATCAAATTAAAACCAAACGTTACGCACGCAAACGCGTGGCGCGTAACATGGCAATAGGATCTTATGACGTCAAACTACAGGGTGCGCATCGCGGTACCGTTTTCACTGACGACAAAATGTAAAAATTAATTACGCGAGTTCTAATCAGCCGATTTTCAAAATTTTTTTTTTGATGCTCATTTTTTAACGTATATTTTCCAGATATTATAAAATTTTTAGAATTTAAAACTTGGTCAACTTGTCTATTGTATAGAGCTTACCTGAGTGAATTTCCTGATCCGAAGTACAATGTTTCTCTTTCTGTATTTTCATCTGTCTTCAATAATTGGGAACCTCGAATTTCATTTTTCAAGCCAAAGAAAGATCGCTGCACCACTTGTAACTACTCCAACAGATGACAATTATCTTGCTCATGTATCAAGAAAACAAGCTATCAGGGAGATGAAAGATGCAGATAAAAAAGCAGCAGCAATTAACCCTAAAATGGTGTACTGTACGTTCGATTTGCAGGCTATATTGCTCCTTCCTTATGCCCAAGACACTCAACTTTATTATTCGCGCAAGCTGTCTGTATTCAATTTCACAATATTTGATTCAAACAGGAACGGTTTCTGCAACGTATTTGATGAAACAAATGGCAAAAAAGGAAGCACCGAAGTCGCATCCTGCTTGATTGACTACCTAGAAAGCTTGAATGAGAATGTTGAGCATGTAGTATTATATTGTGATACGTGCAGCGGGCAGAATAGAAATCAGTTCGTGGTGGCAGCACTTTTATACGCTGCGCAAAGAATTAAAAATATCACATGCATTGATCTCAAATTTCTAGAAAGTGGGCACAGTCAGATGGAATGTGATAGTATGCATTCTAAAATCGAAGTTCCTAGAAAGTATGTTAAGGTATGTCCTACAATGGCTGCAACTCGGCAACTCGCAACTTGCAACCAAATCAAAAAATTTTGATTTAGTTGCAGCAATTCCACAACTTGAAGGTGTTATATTTTTGTTTTCAAAGGTCCTTATCTTATCAATCACTCATGGCGGCATTTTGATCATTTTCTTCGTTTATTAATAAATATTAATTAAATGCGGTTTATTTGAAAAAATTAAAAATTTTTAAATTTCAAAAATAAAATGTCAAAAAAAGCAAAGTGCAAAATTACCGAAAAAGTGGAGATCGTCATGGACGAGAGCTGCAGAGGAGATCTAATAGATCTCGTGTTTGCGAAGCCGGTGTTGTGGGACATGAGCAACCCACAATATGCCGCAATGAGACAGAAGGACAAAGATAAAGTTGGGGCTACTATTGCAGAGGAATTGCATATGGATGGTGTGTATAAATTTGTATCAATTCAACTACTGTTGAAATTAGTGGAAATAATGTTTTAATGTGTGACTGTATTATTTGTATTGTAGTACAGCCAGTTAAAGATATGTGGCGAAATACACGCACATATTTCAATAGAGAATTGAAAAAATGTATGAAACATAGCAGTGGTGATGGAGGAGAAGATGAAGGTGAAGGCGAATCAGAGTTACTGTACACAGGAACATGGGTGCACTTTCACAAACTAAAATTTTTGATCAACATTGTCAAACCTCGGAAAACATCAGGAAATTTGCCTTCAAACATATCAACTGATGAATCCAATTCAAATAAGAATACAGTCGATTTGTCCTCAATACCCAGTACCTCTCAATCTCACAACCATTCCCAATCATTACAGGATAATTCTCAAAATTTTGGTTACATGGAAGAAATGTTGATTAGTGATGATGAAACAGAACATGTTCCTGATGCTGCCAGGGTTCCTGATTCAGGTATGTGATGAATGAGTACTTTTTTTTGTACATACGTATTGTGGTAGTTTCCAACGACTATTACAAAATTTTTGCCTACATTACAGGCAAAGAAAATAATTCAAGTTCCAAAAAAAAACGATCACTAGCGCAACGAGCTGTTGGTGTAGAAGAAAAGAAGTGTAAGCTGCTTGAGCAAAGAGAAAACCTTCGTGCATTAGAAAATGATGAAGATTTTCAATTCTGCAATTCATTGCTTCCTCATCTGAGGATGGTAACAGACAAGCTGATACTTCGAGGGAAATTGTTAGCTTTGGTTCAGGAGCATTTGAAAGGTGAAAAATTGGAACGGTTATCAAAGTCAGCTTAACTGCAACTTTGTAATGGATTTCAATTTAAAGACTGTGCTGGGCTGTTGTTTACATTTAGTAATTAATTTCTTGAGGAATTTGGATCTCTTTACTACTTACCTTATTGTTATTAATTAGTGTTTATATTATTTGTATCTGTAAATGTTAACTTTTTGTGGTTTTCTAATTCTAGATTGTTTTGTTATCAATTTCAATTCTTGAAAATGACTGGTCGTTTTTGCATTTTATCTTTTAATTTTTTTAAGAAATTCGGATCTCATCATTACTTTTATTGAAAGTTGAGACACATACTTATAACATTATATATTTTTAATTTGAATCAAGAAGTTAAAAGCCTAATAAATATTGGGGAAAGAAGTGTTTTTTTCTTCTTTAGTATAAGTTAAAACTAATTATTACAATCATTCTCTGAAATTGATAATAATAATAATAAATAAATAAATTACAGGGCACATTGAATCTGCAAGTACAAAATGAGTTCATTCTTCAAAAGAATTGATTTTTACAACATCAAGCAGCTAACCAGTAACTTGATAATAAATCGTCTAAAAAATGAAGATGGTCAGAATATGAGATGGTTGGATACGAAATGGTTAAGATTTACTCGTGGTAGCAACATCGTCCAATATAAATATAATGTTTGTTGAAGACTCATTCCTTAACATTGACATGACAACCATCAAACTGAGGAGACGTTGGAAAGATCCTATAGTGAAAAAAAGCTGTACCATTCCTAAAAATCTCGAAAGAAACGCGTATCATGAACAATTCCCAATATCCATGGAGAAATACCGCGATCTGATGGGGTTGATGCAAAAACGCATCATCCCTCCAGAGTACACTGGATTGTATGAAAACCTTCCTCGCAGTAGTACAGTAAAAGATTGTGCAGATTGGATAACCTTCGAACAAATTTTGTTGGCTGAAGAACAAGAGATCGATAATCCTGAAAATGTAGACGATGGTTTTGGTGATAATCAGTAATTATTTTACTTCTGTTTGAGATTATTTAATATGTATTTTGTATTTTATAAAATTGCATGCCTGTATTGATTACCTACGTTGTATGTTTTATCGACAAATACAGCAGCGATGATTCAAATTCTTGGATATTACTATTACTTCAAAATGACAGAACACACTGAAAAGAGCTGCTTTTTTGGTACTTATTATGAAAAAAGAACACATATGATGAGAAATTTGTGATTATTACGAAATAAAAAAACAATAGTAAAAATAATTGGTACACAAATTGTTAGTCAATGTCTTTGGGTAAAGCGGGGTCCACACGATCCAATATATTTGACAAACTGGATTGGTCAAATCGAATTTGTCAAATATATTGGATCATGTGGACACTCTGATTACTCTTCAAATGAAATTTGAAAAATTGGAGGAGTAATTTTCCAGATTTGACGTTTTTCAGGCAAGCTCTGAATTTTGTCCAATATTT
>QBDW01002884.1:0-66395 GCA_003261595.1 Maconellicoccus hirsutus | reverse complement strand
TGCACTTCTGTCGGATCAGGAGATGTGCGCATTGCGGACATCCCAATTCCAGCGACCGACGCTAAAAAGTTTCTTTCGGACAAATTCCTCGAACTGAGAAGAAGAAAATGGAATGAAACCCCTCAGTCAAATAAACTCCGCCAACTCCGTGCTTCCGGTCCTCTCGAAGTTAGGGAAAACCGAAAAGAAGACGTCGTCATCACTCGCCTCCGCCTAGGCCACACCAACATCACTCATAGTCACCTCCTAACAAAAAATCCTCCTCCCTTCTGTCTAGACTGCAATTCCCCTATCACTGTGCACCACCTCCTCATCGAATGTCCTGCCCTCCGCCAATACCGATCTATTCTACGCAATCCTTCCTCCCTCTCTGAAATTCTCCAAGACGACAACTCCATCGACTCTGTTATCCAGTTCGTCAAATCATCCGGTCTTTTCCTAAAAATCTAGACTTCCTTTCCGTGCCTCTGGCCTAGGCGGCAGTGCATGGCACGTTAAAAGAAGAAGTAAGAAGTAAGTAAGTAAAATTTTAAAATCATAAGAATGTGAATATTCCGAATTACAAAAATATATTGAAAATAAACAAACCAAATATACTTGTCAGCAATTATTATTTAATTTATTACTTTCTAATAAAAAGTCATCTGGAATTGGTTTATTTGAGGTGGCATGAAATACTAATGTGTAGGAAAGAAGAACATTTAAAAATCAATTTAGCAGTAGTTAGTAGGAAATTTGAACAGAAGTTACCAAGTTGGGATTTTAAAAATGGGAAGGCGATTTATTAATTAATCGATAGATATTTTCAACATCATTGAAAAACAGTCAGTAAAAGGAAGAACTGTTTATTTATAACTCCTTGAAGACACATTTCTTATACCACAGACAATAATTTGTCTTTTTTTTATTTTCACTGAGAGTTTTAAATTAATGTTAAATGTTATTTTATCATAGAACATTACAATGATGGACATGTTTTAGGTTATGCAAAAATAAAACGCTGTAGACGTATGTATCTTGTAAAATTTAGTTACAGATTAAAAATTAATTTTTTAAATTTTTCAAAAATTTCAATTACCAGACGATTTTAAAAAATTAAAATTAAAAAAATACGAATAGAAAATATTCGAGTGTTTAGAACACAGTCAATTTAAGCACCTTGAAAGAAATCGTACCTACAATGAAAGCAAAATATTCAAATGTGATGAAAATTTTCACAAAACACCCTCTCGAGCGCTCGCCCATTTTCATTTCTCATGTCAGCTTTAAAAATTCAGTTAATTTAAATTCAACCGGAAAATAAGGCCGTAAGAACATTTTTCGATGAATTTTAATATAGAATGAGCATTTTCAACCTTGATCGTTCTCCGCGGAATAAATAGGTTATTAAAAACGATCACAGTGGCTAAATAACGTGTCACGAATGCGCGCGTATATAAAGCACATACAACATAGGAAAAAAAAAATGGTATCCACTTTGATAACATATCGTGCCAGTGTATAAAAAGTAAAATGCATCGGGTTCAGGAAGTTACAGGACTATATCATTGAAAGCATGCCGTACTTTGAGAAAACCTCGCCGAGAAAAAAGTTACCATGCGTGCTTTAGTATTAGTGTGAAAGTACTGAGTGCTAAAAACACACGAGGGAAACACCAACAGAAACTTTTGTGCACGCTACTGCGTTCTCTCTTCCCATGCTTAACCCACAGTCGGGAAAAGTCGAGGGAAAATCAATTCCGTGGATGCCACGTTTGAACTTGGCTATGAATTCTGAAGTACTTGAAATAGCGAAATACACTTTACCCCCGTGATTTATTTTATTGTTTTGTAAAACAGCCGAATAAAATGTTTTCTCTTCTTTTGAAAATATTTTCCAGTTGTCTACCGTTCCGTGGTGAGAACTTAAACAGTAGATCAAATATATAGTCGAGTTTTCAAATAATATTACGCTTGCTTATTCTCTCATTCTCTCTCTCTCTCTCTTTTTCTAAATCATCTTCGGGCACTGATAAGGAACATAACTTGTTGCAAAAAACATAGAAAAGTAAAAATCGTCATCGGATTAATAAACGAATAAAATCGAAATGATTTTCTATTCTAAAAGTGTGTTGAAAAATTTTGAAAAATTTCTAACCGAGGAATTTTGACTTGCACCTCTTGTCTTTTAGAAATTATACGATTGTAACGCAATAGTCGATAAGTAATAATGAAATCATCTTAAAATTCAATTACAGAACTATTTTGACTTTTAAATTAATCATAAATAATTGACTCGAACGACCCGTAAAATTTAGCAAAGATGTTAATTAATTGGAATGCACTTTTACTGATTAGTATACCTATGAAAAAGTAAGGAATTGAATAAAAAATCACGTTAATCATATCTTCATCGCGATTTACCAAATAATAAAAAAATTCTTTCATAGAAACACCCAACGCGCGGTTTCAACTTTGCCATTTCCGTTTCACTCTTCAATTCTCTCTCCATAATAATACTCCAGCTCATAAATAATTACAATGTAGGTAATCTTATACATTATGCTGTCATAATTAAAAGAGAATAAATGAATACGAAGTTCAAAATTTTCTCGTGTTCGACGAATCAGAAAAGTGCAAAATGAAAGAATGTCGAGGGGTTCATAATTGAGCTATTTATGACGATATTTGACACCGAAGCTTTCCACGTTATGGTCAACGAACGAATGATTCATCAGGTTACATCAATTCATTATTCATATCAATATGCACTTTGAGTCCTTTTTTCGTAATACTTCGATTAACGATAGAAAAGATAAAATTTTAATTAAAAACCTCTTAGCCTGTAAATTTGAAAATTTAATTTTACGAATTTTTTCGAATCCATGTAGGTATTTTAAATTTTATTTTTCATTGGATACAAATATTTGTCGAGTTTATAACACTCGTAGATGAAAAACACCTTCCGGAAAACTATTCCTCGCTAATCAATTTTTCACCAACAGGGATTCGCTATAAAGCTCTTCTTCGTTTATTCGTTCAACGTCACTACAAGTAATTTGCACCAAAAGGGAAATTTTCAGATTTCAATTTTTAATTACATTTCTAATTAAAAATTCCGAAACGCATGAAAAACGGTAAATTTTCTATACCTGCATCGAGCGTGTTCATAGAAAATCCTCTTTGTTTCCAAATGTCGTCATATTTTCAGCAGGTGGTAAATTGTCAAGAGGCAACCTAAATGATACGGTTTCTAAATCGAGTCCCCAAGGCAATCGTATAATATACGATGCAATGTGCAAGCGGTTATAGCACGAGAAATTACCATCGAAAGGACGAAAAAAAATTACTCGAGATATTACATAATAAAACACATCCTTTTAAATCATATTCTATAACTAATTCGTCGTTGAAAAATACCTCCGATAAGATCTAAACGTGGTATACAAATTATATTTGTTTTATGCGTTAAACCCTCGGCGAAGGATTTATAAGATTAAAGTGAAAACGCGCGAGGAAATTCATTAAAAAGTGACTTGGAAGTTTGAAATTTTGGTAATTTGTTGGTTTGATACGAGCTCAATAATGTAAGACACACCTAAACAGGTTCTAATGGAATTTAGTAGGTGGTTGAAAATGATACCAGTTCGGTGTTTGATCGGGCTGAGCATAACGTTCGAATCGTGTCATCGTATAAAATTATAAATCGCTTTTGAATCGAGACCCAACAAAGCAAATTTTCATCATTACGTCGGTAGCGTAATCTACGACAGTAAATTATCGCCTTAAAATACCAGATGAATAATTAGGAATTAGAATGAATATTAGATACCACTGAATTATTACGTTTATCACGGTGCTTCCGTTGTTACAAAAACACACGAGAAAACACATCCTATTATTTTTAAACTTTCGTATTTTCGGTCAGCCATTCTTACACAACTGAACTGATAATTGCCGGTTTAATATACATTGACATTGGCCTATCATTATCCTATACGAAAATACCCTTTTTATGGAATCGCCACATCGCTGCATAAAATTAAAACTTTTTTTTTACTACAATACACGATCATTTTTGGCTCGCATTTTCTTTCTTTTTTTCATAAACCGTAAATAATTATTATTCGGCGAGATCACAAGTAAATCAAATTTACTACGAACGTTCTCGAAGAAAAAAAACATCATAAAATGATTCACGTAATTTTTCAAGGAAACAACGTATTTTAAAACTGCTAAAAGCAAAGGATTGAAAATAATTTTATAGGTATTGAAAACCCAAGGTTGACCTTTATTCTTAAATATATTTTACTTTTAAGGGTTATTCTTTGCAGTTTTTTTGTTTTATTTATCAAATGAAATTTTGAGTGAAAGCGTATACAGGACAAGGATTAGTAATTTGGCGTGTTTTGATTTTCTTTTATTTTCCAATTCACCAATCTTTTTTCGGGTTGTTTGACATTTTTATCACCTTATTGCTCTCAACGGACATGCTTTGTGAGTAATACAATAAGATTTTTTTGCTCGATATTTATTACCTCAATTCTAGTAAAAGGATTGAGCACTTTGGTATTCCTAGAATGTTTCACCCCTTTTATCGACGGTCGATCGGATGTAAACGATTTTATAATGGTTTAATTATGGCCCAAGTTGCATTTTTTTTTGCCAGCTTAGATGAATTGATTAATTTACATGTAGTTAAAAAGTGCTCTCAATTATTGAGTAAAAAAAATTTTTCAAGTCTAATAACAACTACTGTTAATATTCGGGTGTAATTTAAAATCCACCTGCGATGGCCAACAGCGCAATGAAAGAGACCATGCAATCGATGTTTGACCCATTAGCCGTTTTTATCAGATAGAAATTTGACTACAGCAGATGTAAAAATGAAATAAACGTTATCCGTTGCCATCAAACAGAATTTTTTTCGCGACTTGGCGGATAATATGAAATCAGATAGAGGAACAATTCGGAGGTGTTTTTGATGTAAATTTTCGCTGGTTTTTATCCAAGCTCAAATTTAATAAGCGAATATATTCGCCTAACGACTTGTTAATAGGATATAGATGATTGATATGGTAGGGTTATGTGGTATTATACATCAACATCATAATACACCTGTAGTTGTTGAACCATGAAGGAGAAAAAACACGGATGATTTTTTTCTAAGGTGAAATTTTGATTTGAATCGAACGCCGCTAAAATATGACGCGCGTCCAAGTTACATACATTAACAATAAAAATCTCATTTTAACGAAAAATAATTAGAATGTAAAGCATTGCATGTAAAACCGCAATATTATTATCAGATACACTATTCTGCGCAGCGGGCACGTTGGGGGATAATTTACAACCATCTATTTCTATCCAAAACGACCGGTCGATACATTTTATTCGGAAATAATTCTTCTTTTAACAGTAGTTCTAAAATCTTAGCATTGCTGGCGTTGCTGGTCTCTCGAAAATCAAACATTTTACGACTACAGGGATAATTTATCGTTTTGAGAGATATTCTTTAATCAGAATTTGGCGCCACTGACATCTCTTAATTACGCTGAAGAAGTTCAACACAGTAGTAGATATCTTTTTACTCTACCCTGTCAGTAAGCTGGGCTACTTTTGCTACCGGGTATCGTAGCGTGAAGAGATATCTTATGAGCATAATTTATACTATCAGATGGGTAAGACAAGGGGTTTCAAGATGCGGACATTTATCATAGGCGTGCCACGATTCGGCAATAGATTACGGAATCCAACCGCGCCACTTTAACCACTGCTTCTTGAAAGCAAAACAAACGTTATTACTAGCTCGTGTTTTCTAGGTAATAGCGTACGAATCGAAACGTGCGTCTTGTTCGCCGATTAATTCGAAGTAAGAAATTTAAACCATGAACCCGCGGCGATGTTTTTGGGCTGTTTATTTTCATTCTTTCGATATATTATCTCTCAATCGTCTATTTACCAGAAGTGTCGAGAGGTCATTTATTTCGTGTATGTAATTTATCTATCGCCAAGACGCACGAATTTAGATTTATATCATTCGTCTCAATTTTTTCAATCGAGTTACCTAGTCCGTCTGATCTGTCTCTCAATCATCGGTATATCCCATCGAGTTAGTCATTGTTTTAAGTTTATCGCACCGCATGTCTATACCTTAATCCGATTACTTAACAGTACGTAAGGCGATTGCGAATCATATTGTGAGTTATACATTGACACACCAAGAACTTTCTACTAAGTCGAAGCAATTATTAGTCATAAGGCTACCTTATTCGTGGGCTAATTCGTACTCCACTTCTGGCATTAGGCTACTTGAGAAAACGTCAAGCTGAAAGATTTTCTTTGTCGTTGTCTATTTCATAAATACAATTTGTTTGGACTTCCAAATTTATACCAAGTACTCGTATCTAGTCATTTCTACAATGCTTTTTCATGAAAATATTTTTTAAATTACAACTGTCTAATTTCCCCAACTGATGTTTGAGTTTTCCATTTCGTAAAAATGGTCAAAACGTAATTGTTTTTATGTATAAAAAAAGAAAATTTAATTTTCTTCAAATTATAAGAGAAGAAAAATTTTCTGAAACTTTTCCGTTCTCCGGTAAAAATTGAAAAACCATAATTTCCCCATTTTACTCGAAAAGCTGTATTTCTGGGAGGCACTACTAGTTTATGGTTTCGTGATAATTCTTGTATCTGTAATAAGTTAGACGATTCAAGGCCCAGATGATATGAGTGCTTTGATACGATGAGCGAATGGTTGGTATAATGAGTATTTTATCAGAGAGTAGAATGACTCAAGTGGCTGAGGTGGTTTTCACCAAGGGTTATAAGTGAGGTTGCTTTTATGCTCCTGAAGGTGGTTCCTTCCATCTAGGACATCCATGTACTAGTGACCTTTTCTTCCTGCAAAAACATATATACATGATCCTTTCATCACTAAATAATATTCACTGATGATAATATTTGGCTAGGGCAGAGAGTTGGGTTTCTGATCGCTGGATTAACTCAATCAGGCGCGAATCCAAGGGAAGAGGAATTTCCATTTTCTTCTTCCAACTTCCTTCAAAAGGGACATACCTCAATTAGTGGAAAATTGCACATAACTCCGAAAATGCAAATTTTATGGGAGGCGATAAAACTATTCATTATTTTTCTTTCACTTCGTTACTATGATAAAAATATTTGATTTATTTGATCAATAAAAAAATTTATCATTCCTTTCAGCAACAGGATTAAAATCTCCTCTCTAACAAACCTAACCAAAAACCCGTCATAAGCCTCAGTTGCTGCGCATGACGAAAATTAAAAATCTTAAAAAATTCCAAGAACTGAAAGTCACAATTTTACAAAAATTAGAAATGAAGAATAAAATACCATTTTTTGCTTATTGGGTTCATTTGATGGTTTTTGTATTTTTTTTTTGGGACACACTGACACACATTTTCACTATTTTGTCAACGTTCTCTCCTCTTGTATGTAGTTCTAGCATTTGTGTTCATTAGAACTCGAAGAAATTGAAAATTTTCAAAATTTTATTCATTCATTTTCAAATCTATTGATCCTCAAGTTAGAAATTGTTTGTCATACCTTCTCGAATTTAACGAAAAAATGGTCGTATATCACTGACCACTTTTAGAACGAGGTAATAGACGTAACCCAACTGGAAGTTTTCACTTTTTGGTTTTCCAATTTAATGTTCGCGGTTTTTTTACGTCCTTTCACAAAAAGTTTCCAGGTTTACTATTCAAAGGGGGAAAAAAACTAAAACAAGTTTAACTTTATACCTTAGCAACGACTTTTGAAACCGAATCACGCATGGTATACGGTATGACATACCATCTTAAGGATCTTATTACATTTTTAACCACTATGCTACACGTAAGGTGAACAAATTGACGTCTGTTCAATACGACGATATCTGGACGAGCACACGATAACATATCAAGAATCATCAATATCGTGATAATTGATACAAGCCAATTCTAATCCCCTCGTATACGTCGTTGAGGTTAAACCACTAAGCGAAAAATTCTCAGGTAGTATACAGGTGGAAATTTTACGCCTACAACGGTAGGTTTTTTTTTCTAAAATACGTGGAACGTTGGTATACCAAAGGCACATACGTAACTGAGAGACTAGACTGGATGTTATCTCTCGTTAGCTCGATAAATATCTCCGGATGGACGGCAGTTTTCGAATCCGTAGTCTTTCCGTTTTTATAAATTATTGTTTTGTCGTGTTTGTTTTAACAGTGCTAACAGTTGGTGGTGGTTTATGGAAAAGGCCAAATAAGAAATAACTGTGCGAGATTTCTATGAAATTTTTTCTCCTCTACATAAACGGCTCTTGACACAACATTCTTATAATTTACCGCGTTTATAATGAAGCCATTTATCAGCGTTAATGCAGTGGGCATTACGAACGCGTATATGACCACTTGGTGTGTATTTTTGATTTTTCTACGTATTTTTCTCTATTTTCGCAGGTACGGTACTAGTTACGATTTAGCGGCTCGCAGGAAAAATGCTACTCGAGAATCAACGGCTACGCTTAAGGCTTGGTTGAGCGAGCATAAAAAGAATCCTTATCCTACGAAAGGGGAGAAAATCATGCTAGCCATAATTACTAAGATGACTTTAACGCAAGTTTCCACTTGGTTCGCCAATGCTAGAAGAAGACTGAAAAAAGAAAATAAGATGACTTGGGAGCCGAAAAATAAAACCGAAGATGATGATGATACTATGTTGTCTGATTGCGATGATAAAGATAAAGACGATGCTTCCATTGAAGACGACAGAATCAAAGATAACCGAATTAATAATGGTAAATATGCGATTCAAATTTACTTTTAAGTTATTCAATAATTAAAAAATTTTTAATTGGTAATCAATTTGAAAGAATCGTTCGTATTTACATACTTATAGGACATTTTTCTTGAAAAAATCCCGTGGCTTCAACATGCATCAGAATAGTTGAAATTTTCATGCATTCATTTTTGAGCTGTCGATTTGAATCAATTAATCGATTGATGTAGTATTACTATGGAATAGTTGATTCAACCATAATAAATCAATTAATTGATCGAGTCAATTCAGATAGGTCGCCTTGGGTCGACTTTGTTCTACAATTATTTTTCTCATCAAAAATCACTTTCATGTTTTTTTATCAAGGTAACAATTTCATCTTGAATTGACCAACTAGATGATGGAAAAAATTTTAATAATTTCTTTTACTGTAATTTTTTCCGCAAAGGGAAGAGAGATAGAGATATGAAATTTTTGTCGTTGTTTCTTCATGAAAATCATCATCTAGACCAAAGCACTTCTTTTACTTCATCCTTACCCACCTTTTCAACATAAAACATGACCTGTTTTCTGTTCCTTTATAACTCGTGACTGCAGTTTGGTCAATTTAGCTAATTTTTATCGATTTGAGTCAATTTAATCGACGTAGTTCGATGCAAACCGATTCAGTCGACTTGTAAATTTGAATCGACCGAAGTCAACCATTAAAATCGAATCAATTAAATAGTAAATAGATTCAATTTCCTCGAAATTATTAATCGATTTTTTTCCAAATCGACAGCCCCAGTATTTATAAGTCAGCACTTCGATAAAAACTCCAATTCAAACAAATTCGCATTTGAAGTTTGTTTATCGTATTAAAATTACACAGCATCGAAAAATCAGCTTTTAAATAATCTTTTTAACCTATTTGTTGCGTTGAGGTTTAAATTAGAAATATCGATAACACACACTATGATAAAACGAATACGAAATTTAAGAGTTTTTTTTTCGGAGACACGCTCTATTAAGTTACATATTGATGATTATGAGCATTGCTTTTTATCAAATATTTCAACATTGCAATTGTTACGCACAAGAAAATCACTATCAATTTATTGGTTCGGAGGTAATGCCTTTTTCCCATTTAAAAAAAATTAGCCCCCAAGAAAAAAGAGTAGAAACATATATGCTGTAACAATAAAAATATACGCATTGAAAAAATGCTCCTTCAGCTAAGATGTAGTATCACGAACGGTACAGCGAGTAAAATATTTAATTTGAATCTCTTTAAAAAGAAATGAATAAATAAACAGTCGTAAACGAGGATGATTTTTACGGTAATAAAGTGTCGTCGGATGGCGGAAAACGAGAAAATTCCCACGTGTAAATAACGCCCTCCCGTTTGGCGTTTAGATAAACAATTAAAATCTAACTCGGATTGAATTAAGCACTTTCGATTTCTCCCTTCTGATATTCATTATTTAAAGGCTCTGCGGGCATCGTTTTTCCGCGCGTTCGTCCGTCATACGGTACTCCAGCCAATTCGCCACAGGGAAAGATACTGCGAACTGCAGAAGTACGTGATGAATATCGAAAGCGACTGAAATTCCCCGCAATTGAGGGTCGCGCAGTATCAACTCCATAAGGCGCGCCGTCAATGATAAAGGGTGTTACATTTCGTAAGTGAACTTTGGGGTCCAGAATGATTTCATTAAGAGCTATCGAATGGCTTTCCGATGGTAATTTCGAAAAGAGGGAGATTGTGTCATTATTAACTTTAACGCGTAGCCCTTCAAATCCACAAGTGGCAGAACTTTCTACGTGATAAAATGCGTCTTACGACTATACATTATACGCCGAGTCGCAATTTTATCAACCCCAGCAATCATATTCACCCTCTTAACTGCATCATTTAGCTTCTCGCTTTCTTCGTCGTCTTCTATAAACAATTAATAGCCTAGAAAAAGACTACGCTATTGTTTTCCTCGTGTTTCGTTTCGTTAACCGGTATTTATTTTATTTACTTTGGCAAAATCCTGCGTACCAGTTTTAATTACGTTATTCGACGATACTTAATATGATCTTTTACTTGTCTTACATAACGCTCTTCCTTTGAAATCTGTCTTATCTTGTTGATATAGAAGCTATGTAACCTTTCAACACTACCGAAGCACCCTCGATGTTCCTTTTATATTTTTTTCTTTTGGCCATCTTTCTTATGATTCCGGATTTTTTTCTTCACAAAAAATTTTCGACATTCCTGTCAATATCCAGTCGCGTAACCACAAATCTTGTTGAAAATTTTTTTCACCAAATTAATGATAGAAATGAATAAAAAATGTAACTCAATAAAAAGCAAATCCCGAAAAAAACTGATAAAAAAACGACGGCTCAAACGCGACAAAACCTATAATTAACCACAGACCGCGACGTCATTAATAAATTATGGTCATTCTGCAGATGGTCTAATGCATGTAAAACCGGAACACAGCATCAAAGATCTAGACGACGAAGACGAATTAGAAGACGAAGAAGAAGACGACCGTAAACCAAATGACATTCTAGGCCATCACCACCATCACATGCTACCTGGGCAATCGATGCACCGTCAGCATCCGCATTCGCTCTATATGAAAGACCAAATCGCGAAACCTCCGACGGGCTCGGTAGACTGCGGAATACCGTTACCAGCGTCGAAACCGAAAATATGGTCGTTGGCCGATACAGCAGCATGTAAAACTCCGCCGCCGTTGCACATGCAACAACAACCTACCTGGTGCCCGTCAAATCCACCACCAAGCACGAATCCGCCGTATATGAACAACGTACGAAACGGATTCATTAGTCCGGGCTCTGGTGCTTATTCGTCGAGATACGGCTACTATGGAAATAGTTCCGGAGGATGCGCCGGAAGCGGATCATCCGGTTTTCCGGAGGTGCAAACGGACACTCCTCCGCAAACCCCACCGAATATGAAACTGCCCAGTGTTGCTGGTAATTTAATGAACGGCACTTCGAATGCCGCCTTCAGTTCGGCTAATTCACACGTATCTCCACCCACGGCTAATGGCTATACTTCGTCGCAACCTCATCCGGCTACCCATTATAGCGCAAATTGTTACAGCCAGTTGCCCAATTCGCCTCAGAAAGATAAAAGTAAATTGAACGCTAACTTTCATACGCCAAATCAAAACTTTTTAAATCATCAGCCTTCGCCGATGCCAAATAACACTGCTCATTCTCCAAACGAAGAAACCGCCTTCAAACCATTTTATAAAAAGTAAGATTTTCATAATCTTCGTTTGTCAGTCAACTTTACGTCATATTGACGAGATTATATTTTAAAATACTTAATCGAGTCTCCTTCCGTCATTCGTTCGTACTTACGCTATATATGAGAACGGATTAAAATAAAAATTCGTATACTACACACGACGACGTTTAATCTTTCGTGTAAATATTTATTGTACATATGTACAAAAACCCAAGCAAACCCTACATGAACTGTCTGATACGCCTACGTAGTTGACAAACTTCATTTGTGATTTTGTTTTATATTATTTTCGTGCACACTTTAGTATTTCGAAAGTGACGTCGGAACGAATTGTCTTAAGCCAGCGATTACCTATATTAATCACTATTCACGTACCTATTCATCAAGATTAACATTTAGAAGATCTATCGTTACCTATATTTAGAAAAATTCAGATAAATAGGCAACCAGGCAATATAGAACACTACCTCATATTATAAAACATCCTTTGAAAAAATATTCAAGTATTTCGCGCAAATTAAATGACTTTCCACGTTAATATCTACGCAAGTAAAAATTATTTTGATTTTCTAAATTAATCGTCTATTATATTAGATTAAAATAAATTAGCTTTATCGTAATTTCTTCTCGCAAACATTTCCAAAGACTACACATAAATTACTAATTATATTCGCACCATTACCACGCAGAAACGGAACGATTATTTTAATTCCTATTTAAACTAATACAATTTAATGATATTTACCTACGTGTACGCCAATACGAAATTGATAAATGTAACGATAAGCTACTTTTTGTTCGATGATAAATTAACTAAAAATATACTCAAACTTGGAACTTATCGTCGAAAAATTAGTACACCTTAATAATTAATTTTTTTTTTCACTTTTACCATTTCAATCTTCAACCTTTCGTCTCTAAATACGATAACCTTTTATTGATAGCCACAATGCTGAGCATTAATAGCTTAAATGTAATTTTTTTCTAGTTGTAAATAATTATTTCACAATTGTAATCTCGTTAGAGTTTTCGTAACTTTTAATGACTTACCAACGAGCTACAAATTACATTTTTGATAAAAATTTCGTAAAATTCGCAACTTACTGTATGACGAAAGTGTTGTAATATTTGGATAATTTTATTTGTCGAGAGTAACGGATGATCGATGGTATCCATATCGAAATACGTCTTTTTTTTAATTAAAATAACCGCGATTCAATTAAGTTAAAATTTAAAAAAAATTACGCTTAAATATCAAAATAATTTATTGACGTGTTTTTTCGATAAAAGATCATTTTAAAATTAAATATCAAACAATATGATCATTTTCCAAGCACTTCGACAACATTAGTCGAATTAACTCGTAAAATAAATAATTTAAACTTTTTAAACAAAATTGAAAAAAAAATCCGAATCAATGTACTTAACGACAATTTCATCATAATCACGAGAATAAAAAGCAAACAAAAATACGCTCGTTTGAGGGGCGCAAAAAAATTCGTAAATAACAAGAACTTGAACTAGTAAAAGAAAAATAAAAGTTTTTCTTTATTTTAAAGTAACTTCGGTAGTAATCGAAAATAAAAGCTCAAAAAATATGGGGCGTCTTCGACACCACAGATTTTAATTTCCCACGATATTCAGAGACGCGAATTTCCATTTCCCATATGAACGATAAGCTTTTAAAATCAAGATTTTTAAGTGCGCTCTTAAAAGAATCGATTCAGTTAAGCGAGTTTTAATTTGATGCATTGGCGCGAAATTAAAAAAAAAAAGACTAGTCGAATATATCGAGGAATTTGTACACCCTGAATATAATGTATTCCATTCGTTTATTTTTAAAAACTCTCTTCGGTATCAGACAGTTCGTCATATGGAGTTATTTTAAGAAATATTTATTTTTCAAATTTAATATTTTATTTTTTCGATATTTTTTCAGCGTTAATTCAGAACCAATGACGGGTGCATTTGCAGCGACAGTTTAAATAGGCAAAGTTCTGAAAAACACTGCCCATTAAGTTTTTCTTTTTTCTATCACTATTGGTGAGTATTACAAGGTATTTGAATAATTTAAAATTTAAATACGTTTGTATATTCGTAATATAATTACGACAAAATACCATTTAATTTCCTATTTAAATTCAATTTACCTGCATCGATTTCATTTAAAATCAAAACCTCGTTCATTTCCAATTTTACATCTATGGCGGGAAATTGGTGTCGAAAAAAAAGACATCTCGTTATCGTGCAACATTTTAAGTAAGAAAAAAAAATGACAACAATTACTTCGACATATCGAAGCGTTTATGTATTTGCCAAATGTACCCATAAAATATTTCATTTCATCTGGTAAACGATTTCCCGTCGTAAATTCGAAAAAATTCAATCGAATCATGAATGAAACGGATTCAAAGGTTTTATCCACTGTAAATCTACATGGTGATCGTGACTTGGTCTTTCGATTACTTAAATCAATATGCTGGTAGACCATTTAAACTGTTTAGTATGAACATATTCAGGTATAATAAAATTAACTGGTTCTCAAATTGCGGATTATACATGCTTCTATAATTCGCATATCGAAGGGTAACTCGGTTCAAAGAAAGTAGAGGTTTTTGAAAAGAAAAATGATAGTGGAAATTTCACTTCGATAATTTTCCACACGAGGCTTAGATAATTTCTATGGGTAATTTCGACCAAAAAAAAAAAAAACCAAGGTTATATTAGAAAAAGGTAAGTAAAAACCAACTTATCGCTGTTCGATAAGATGATTTATGTTTCCGTTTGGTTAAAATGTTAAAAGAAATTTTACTATTGAAAATTATTTTACGTATAAACCAAATACACTCTCGAATAAAAAAATAAGAACAAGTATTGGAAAAAGTAAAAAAAAAAAGATGAGAAACACTGAATGGAATAAAAACCAACACAACGCGCGCACGGTTTGTACGTGTAGCGTGAATTTTCTTTGTATTAAATTCATTCACAGATTCCTATCAACGTTCATTAATCTATGTCTGAGACAAGACTCACGTCTTGTTTTCCCCTCGACACAAATGTAACCGAGCTCCCCTCTGACTTACCATACGTCCAACTCACACCCAACGAGCGACTCTGCCATTAAAATCATATAACGACTTCGACTCCAAAAACCACCTCGTTTCCTTGTTAAATATTATCCCAATGCTGTTGTTTATTTCTCAAGACGTGCTGTTTCCCTATCTTCGGAATATTTATTGCTCTAATAAAACTTTTTCGATAGTTTTCATTCGCTATAGATTTACTTTTATTAGATAAGATGAAATGTATATTTTACTAGGCCACAATGAAGTCGTGGCATTTTCGATTGGCGAAATTATCATTAACCAGTTGTTACATTTGCGAAAATTAATATTAAATTTATTAATTTAAAAAGTCATCTCATCGATAAAAGAGCTCGAAATAATCGAGAGAAAAATTACTACCATTTAGCGAAATTTTTGAATAATTTGTAGCCTATGCGAAAACATATTTAAACCCACAACGCATAAAAATTCCAAAACGGAAAACCAATTATCATTGGAACATAAAAGTTCTCAACGTAGAATTTATCACTGATACGTTAATACTTAGTTGGCATATTAACGGATAAATATAGCGCCACGGAGAAATATAAACTGAGTGACTATTATAATTAATTTTTTGTCGTTTTCGTTTCAGATTCTTAATGCAAGCATTCGGGAAGAAGCATCACATTTGCAAGATTGATCGTGTTCTCATAACCGGTTCAAAAAATTATCCAAGTCGATGCGCCGGGTGCAACTGGTTCCCAATTCGGATATTTAATTTGATAATTTTTCGTTTTTTTTGTTTGTTTTAACGATATACGAGATTTAAAATTCGTATAATTTGTGAAACTTCGATGGTGATAAGGATATATTTTTTAAATAATTTCAACGGGAAATCTTAGCGAATTTGTGATACATTTTTTTTTCAACGCTGAGATCTTGATGTAATTTTTTCGCAAAAATTTCTTCTCGTGATTAACGTGTTGCATTTTTGATCTCAAATATGTTTCATACGGTAAAATGCCACGTTAATGAAATTTCAATTTTACGCATAAATTTTCGCATGTATTTTTACGTGTAATTAAATTAGCAATTTTTCGTAGGCGAATTGTAATTTGCATTTAATTTTTTGTTTGAAAAAAACAATTTTATTTGGAAAATTTTTATAATTGAAATTCCTTTAAGAAAAAAGCGCATAAACAACGGGTATTTTTAACATTTGGCCTTAATCCAAAAACTTCTATTCGGTGAAAATTGCAACATTATGAAGAAACAAAACAAATCTACATTTTGCATTATACTAAATATTAAGATACGTGCGATCCTTGAAGTTCACCAATACATGCACAAATTTTCAAAGATTTTCTAACAAGAAAAAATTGCTTGAAAACTTTTCCAAGAATAATAATCATTCCTAAAGGAATACTTGATGTTCGATATAAACCTATGAAAAGAAAATACCTTGTAATACTCTTACACATACATTGTCATAATATTGCATCCATTTCTGAAAAAAGCATATTCACTTTCAACGACCGAATAAAAAATCACGATAGTATTCCAACGTCTACGAAGCGTTGCTCGTCGACCAGCACAAAACTAACACGAATTGTATTTTAATATTGTATATCATTATACTTGACGGGCTTCGGCTAGAATTTCTTAATCACCCTGTGATATTCACGTAACCGGTATCTTATAAATGTGTATATTAAAAAAAAGAGAAATGGAAAACTACTCAAGTTGGAAAATGTACTTTTTAGCTTAGTGTTGAATTTTTGTCAAAAACTATCCTAGTTTTACTTGGAAATTACATGCGAGTTGTTTCAATGGTATGTTACTATTTGATAAAACCTAGGAAGCGACGAATTATAATTCACTTAAATTATTTTAATCGATAAATTGAATAAATAAAACATCCCAAAGATAATTTATAAAATCGTGAAATACCTACTGTCCTTAATCTTGGTTATAAATGATAGAAAAAAACGCAGAGTGAAAAATATGCCTATATCACGATTATACGAATTTTAATTTATTTTCCTTGTTAATTATAAAGAATTTACCATACGTGGTACGTAATTATAAATTTAGGACAAATGATTTATTCATTGTTAAACGTTTTCTTCGTATTTGCGCTTACCTACTATTATACGTAGCCAATAGGCGGTAATGTTGTAAATTTATATTTTGTTGTTGTAAGTTGTATTGTCTTAGATTGTTGAGTTATTTACTTTGGATGAAGGAATACATAGCTTTAATCTCCGTACGTTTAATATCAAACCAGCGAATACGATTAATTTCCATTTTTACCATTTATGGTTTTTTATCCAGCTCCTGATTTCTGTTTTGTATATAATATACGCTAGTTAAAAAAAAAATGATTGTGCATGTGTATATATCTACTTGTTTGTACATGGATGTAAATTATGTAAGCACTTTAAATTATAATTGTATACCTCAATTTGAAATATTTTTAATTGTTACGAGAGACAAAAAAAAAACGCGAGAAATTGTGCAATCATTAACATTTATAAAATTAATACGCGACGAATACTGTAGATAATATCAAAATAAATAACTTTTGTTGATTTTTTTTATTTAGATTTGAACTGGTCGTCATTTTTAGCTCGTAGAAACTCGTTCATCTTTGTACGTAGTCAACTTCCATATGCAGTTTGTGCATCGCATCTTACACATGCTTTTTTTTTCGCTTCTACGTAATTGCGAAAAATATGACGTTTTTATTGGCAAATATATTTATTCGCCAGTTTTTTTTCAAAATTACGTAATAATATCGAATTTGAAAAAAATCTAATAATATAGGATTTTTTTGGACAAATAACGCATTAAAAAAAATTGATTCGATTATCCCCAAACACAAAAAAATAATTATCGATATTACAAATGTAAACTGTTACAGTATGCAGAATCATAAAAATTGATACGTCGATATAAACCAGTTTATTACGTAAGTGAGAGCAAATTCTACGCGGATATTTCCACGCGGTTTTCATAGGTTTTTTTCCCTTCTAGAAATCAAGGGCGATTTTACATCGCATATATCATTTTTCAATTACAAATTACAGGATATAAGTAAAAATTTCAGTATCACAGTATCCGCAACTGTAACCGCAACGCATAAGGGTGTGAATTTTATTAGTTGTTTTCGAATAAAAAATATTCAGTGTGTTTTATGCATTTACACACCTACATTATAGTTACACCATGTTACCTGCAATGTGTGTTGTTAAAAATGAAATGTTTTAATTTATTTCATCGTGAAGATAAAAATTCACGCTGGGTTTTTTACTGTGGGTATACATTCCAGATCACCGTACTATGAAGTGTGATAGCTAATAATTTTACGCCATATTAAATTTTTTTTCCAAGCACCTTTCCTTTCATTTGTACGAGATAATGTTAATTGCCTCGGATAGATTTACATAATAAAAATACTCTTCACGGATACGAATTAAGGTATCTTTTTGTCTTAAATAATATTCCATATGAAAATCAAGTAATTAGTTGGGTAAATGTGTTTTTTCCATGTAAATGAATTTTTCATTAAAAAAAAAATACGATGCTTATTTTTATGATTTGAAAATTCATTTTTTAATATTCTGGCGTTTTATGGTCTCAACAAATAAAAATATATCAATTTTTTTGCTTTAAAAAAATTTCCTATTGTTACGTTCCCATGAAAAAATTCCATAGGTCGTTTTTCTTCCATAATAGTGAAAAAATTCAAAAAAATAAATCGAAATGATAAATAAAAAATTGCATGAAAATTTAAAATAATATTTTTATAATGATAGAAAAAAAAGTGGTTTAATATATAAAAAAAAAAAAGGAACTATCAACTATTTGTTGACTTGGTATACACATTCTGGTACTTTTTACCAACAACAAATCGTAAACCTGTCTTTAACGATTTGAATTTTTTACTATGTCGTTTTGATAAAAAATTATTACAGCTGGCACACACACATGGTAGAAAAATTATTATTTAGGTGAATATATCTGTCGTTTCGATGAGTTATTCGGTATAGTATGTGTATTTAAGCGAAAAATAATTCAGAAAAATGGCACGTTTTCTCACTATCATAGTCATATTTGACCTACAACCAATTTTCCTATTTGCCAAGGCATTATCTGCACATAAAACGTTGGTATTAGTGTGAAATGAAAATTAAAAAAAAGACTTTATAGGTTTTAGGTTTGATAAGTACGCATTTATCTGTTTTTTTCCCCACATTTTCGATAATAGGTAACTCGCCATATCGGACTCGAGTCTTCAAAAGTATTACTTCTAAGTGACGTCACAAATATGAAAATTGGTCAATACGCAAGAAACACGAATGTTTAAGAATTCAGATAAGCATCAGATTTTCGATGCCTCGTTCCTTCATTTCATGAAATATTTAAACCAGCAAAGCTCCCTTTTTATCCAACTCCCATATCTACTATGTACGTATTCATGCAGCGGATAATTTTTAAAATTTATTACCCGCCGTAGACAAAGACTGGAAAAAATTCTCGCCTGACTGAGATTCGTGCATTGTTCATAGCCTTAAGTTTTCTTCGAATACTACCGGTCTTGGAAACATTATCGCGCTCGCTACTAACGAATTAATTAAACGCACGTACATTTTTCACAAATACCATTTACCATGACCATTAAAAACAACACAAAACTAGAAAACGGTGTAAATTATATCATTCTTCTTTCGAGTTCGGTATTGCAATAGGTGGTACGTAGGTCGTTTTTTCTGATTCCTTGTCACGGACCATCTAAGTTATAGGGTCAACTAAGATGGACCCCTGGCCGAGACGCTAAAGAAGACACTGTTTGTTTAAAACTTTTTACTCCTGCTTCAAGAATGAAAATTATAAGATGAAATCTTGGGATAAACGTAGCAGGGGGTCATTATATATACGGATGCCCTGCTGCTGTCTGTTGATATGCAGCTTAGTTACTTTTCCACTCATATATGCCAATGTAGAACTTCTCAAATGAATTAGATTCCCATATATCCGTTGCGCTTCGCCAGTACTGTACTTTCAACAACTCGACTATTGTGTTTCCGGTTTGAGAAAATGCACGAGTATACAATTTTTTCACTTTGTACGAACATTCGATAAGCTCAATATATTCCGAAGCATTCGAGTACGTTTTATTCGCCTTTTAGCTTAATCAATCGCGATATAGCTACAGTTAAGACTGCAGATTATAAAATTTCCATCATATCTTAAGAAATCATTTCAGCCACCTTGATGACTTTTCTTTCCCAATTTTACATTTTAAAAAACAATCATCGATGGATTTACCAAATTGGAAAATTTTTATCGCTGAGATAAAAAAAAAGAAAAATTTGCTTAATAACAAAGTAAACATAGCGTGATTCAATCCCAACACCATTAATTTATCTATCGTAAAACAAGATGTTAATTTACACGAGGTAATTTTAAACCATGTATACAAGATGTTGAAAAAAAAACCTGCAAAAAATAAATAAAAATTGGTACAAAAAACTTCTGGACATTGAGGCATTACATTTGTAAATATTTACATCATCGGCTATGTCAAAACTTATATAATTCTCGCACGTTGTATTGGTACATTAATACACATGAAGAGAAATTACATCTATATTTTTCTTACATTCGTATCTCCTGCTGAATTGTAACACGACCGTATACCAAATTAATTGTATAGTTGTTGATGACTGCAGAATGAACACTTTCATAATAGAGGTTTGTCATGGGGTCCAAACAAGATCTCTTGCTGAGTTTGGTATCTTAACGCGAACTCCAAACTTTAAGATTGGTTATATGGATAAGAATCTAATACTGATATTTATGATACTAATGGAATGACTTTATAATTTACTTAATTTCGTTTTATGTACGATTAACACGAACACGAATGCTATTAATCCATCATTCGCCTGACAGCTGATAACTTACCCTAGTTATTATATTTTGTTACATATTAATATACGTATCTCGACATACCATAGAGCATGCATTCAGATTACCTTTTGGAAATACGAAAAAGCCAGCAATTAAAATGTAAACGTTGAAATTGCGAACATTTTCAACGCTTGTACATGATTTTCTCGTGTATACCGAACAACACTATATACAAGTACAATAAAAACATTAAGCATATAATATTTTAATTAGAATGTATAGAAGTGGTTCGCGCCCTTTCAAAGTATACTACACTTGAAGTGTATAACACAACACGTCTTATGTAGGTATTGTATGAGTACGTATAAAAAATATCGTATAAACAAATGAAAATTTAATAAACTGCCAACTTTTTATCGTATACCCAAGTCGTGTAATACTTGGTGTGATTAATCACACCACGTCTCAAGTTTTTCATTCGTTGCAACAAATTCGTTATGTAGCGATATCAGCTATAGCACAATTTTATACCAGAATAAAACTCGACAAAACATCTACGTTAAAGTAACGTATTATCTAACGATAAAACGAACACCAAAACCAGTAACTATATAACTAACACCCGCTTAATTAAATATTAATTACATTTCCATAACATTAAACAGTAAAGATAACTTAATTAACGTTTATAATGATTTCATGTGCATCGGGTTAATATTCCATTTATACCGAACTAAAACCCGCTAAAAGCTTATTTAATATAAACGCTTGACCATTGATTGAATATATAGGAGTCCCGTTGGCTCGAATTTATACACCAAAGACGCATTGGTAATACACACACGAACAAAATATTCCCCACGAAAATCGTGTTTCGCATACCAACTCTCAAATTAACATAGTTGTCAATTGTTCACACCAGTCGTTTTCCCAATTCATAAGAAAAAAAACCACGAAAAAAAAATCGCCGAGGCGCTGAATTAATTACTTTCTTAACACTCGAATTCTTGGTTCCACGAATACGGAAAATATATTCTAACATTCTTCTTCGCTGTGTAAACGTGAAAAATATCCACGACGTAGAATTTATAATATTTAACATATATATTGTTGTAATGGACAATAATGATAAAATCTTCACCTGGTTAATTTACATGTTATCGTGTCATCTTTTTGCTGGCGTTCGCTAAACAAAATTTGTCTTTTTTTGAGTGAATTTTTTAATTAAATGCGTCACATTTTCTCATGTTTCTCCCTTCGTAGTGTTGAAAAACTGTCGTCTTATTTTTTTTAAGGAAAACTACAAAGTATCTCAAAATATCATAAATAGTAATCAGATCGTAGCTCGGTTGATGGGAATTTTTGTCATTAATTGCAAGATAGCAACATTTTCTTGGATTATTTTAAAGCAATCTACGATTAGTAATTCCAAAATTTTTCACCCTCCAAACTAGAGAGAAGCTAGGTGTCTAGTCTACCTATAACTGCAAACAGTGACGTTATGTTTTTTTTTTTTTTTTTCAGGAGGTGTTGAAAATTAGAAGTAAAGAGGTATTTTTAGGCATCAGGTGGTAACTTTATATTTGCCACTTGAATAATTTCGTTATGACATAAAATACACCTGGCAGTTCTTTAAAACGTGCTTTACTTTTATAATACAAGTCAGTATACGTATGCCTTTAATATGGGCGAAAGTCGAAAAAAGTTATTGAGTAGGATAATCATTCGAAATCTCCAATATGAAGACACTAAGATGTCCGATGAAACAGTAAGATACTCTCTGATGAAGCCGAATCCTGATTTTTTAGGTTAAACTAAATCAATAAAAAAATCAGAACAGGATTTTTTGTGCGGAAACACCGTTGAATCAGCTTATGTACAAGTCCGCAACACAGTGCGACATTTTCATGTCACTTCGCAACAATAGTATTCATTAGAAGACGTCATTTGACGCCGCATGCCACTCGTAAGCATGACACGTATGTTACCATGACATGATCACGTGTCACTCCTGACTACGGCACGTCATAACAACAGAGAATAGTCATCTACGACATGACAAGGTGACATGAAAAAATTATGTTTTTCGTTAAACATGATTATACGACGCGTAACACGTTTTGAGGGGGGAAAAAATGATCACCTGACTTGTCGTCATACATCATCACCACACCTATTACCATGACATCATGACATATCACCATAATGAGTCATTATTCAGTTCACCATGACCTATCATCACAACATGATCATGACATATCACCAAGACATAATCATATGCCACTCACCACCACGACACTTGACTATTTCAATGACGTTCATCATAACAAGTTAATACATGTCATATGTCAAACATACCTACAACACGTCACCATGATAATGACTTGTTATGGTATAATATATCACTAATAATCATGATATGTCACCATAACAATGACCCGTCTTCTATGACATGTTATCATGACATGAAAATATCAAGATTATCACTCATGAGAATGATACGTCGCCATGATGACGGTTATCATGACAACTTCGTGATGCTTTTTTGTAACAATTTTTAGTGACGATTTTCGATTCTGTGTGCCACAGCCAAGACATGAAAATGTCAAAAATGTTGGATCTGCTAGCAACTTCACAATTACAATAGATATCGATACGCAAATTTACCAATAATTTATTCAGTTAATGGTATTATCCACAATTGAGAAAGGGGCCATGAACATTTGACTTGGACACATTTTGGCTCTCAATGGCTCTGCGTAAAACACAATATGCAAAAAATAGAGCAAAGTTTAAGCTTTTAATTAAAAAAACGAGATAAAATCATCACAAACGAGGTCGTCCTTTAAACTCAACACATCGCTGAAAATATTATCAATCTAATAGCTAATTTTTGACGCCATAATGGCCATTAAAAATATTACTCGTCCGCTTATAGGCATTCATTGCTTTTCAATCAGTATTTATTTGTTTCATAAAATTATAATCATCGAGTGTAATCGTTTAAGAAACCTAATTAAGTTATCATACCTACTTATTTATGGATTATATCATTAAACAGAACTAATTAGGGTTGATTTTGATTTTATAGTCAGCAGTGAAGTAATTGCTTCGGAAGTTATGCAGGTATTTTTTTATTCTTTTCCGCCAGCAATCGAGGAGGTAGAAATTAAAATCATGACAATGGTGTAAGATGACTATCACAAAGACATCGTTTATTAATCCACAAACTATCGTTTTAAAAAACATGTACGTATATCCAAAAAAAAACTGAAAATGTTCATCACGTGGCGATGTAATTTATCGTGTAAGCAAAACTATACAAAAAAAATGTAAGATGCGAAAACAAACCTATCAAAAAGGTACACACGACCGTTAAAAAATTTGCAAAATTGTAAGCACATTCGCAAAACCATCGCTACTCTTCCGACAAGCCCGCATCAAGCATATCCGCTTTCATAAAGCGGTTAATCCTCCACCGCGTATCGGAAAATTCATCATGATCGATACTCCGGAAACAATTACATTACGAAAAATTGTATTAAAAGTCAATAATAAAATAGTGATAAAAACGTTAGTCAATTATCGTATTTAAACGATGTTGTACAAGTCGTAAAGATATTGTTGTAAACAAGATTATAACGCAACGATAAAACAATATTGTCAAAAGAAGTAGCTATAAATTTACAAAACAAAGAATTTATTTCGGAAGGAAGTGGTCTTGGAACTCCCGCAGTTCCAGGCACGAATCCCCGCAGTGGTTGTATCATGATACGGCGTAGAAAATGAGCAATTTTTAAGGCGAAACAAAACCAACGTTCGTAGTCGCCCACATTTATGAGTTTTATGTTATAAAGCCCGCTGCGATAATCACTTATACCTTATTTTTTTACGAGAGGAAAAAAAAGTGAATATATGAAGCCGTGAAGATGCTAATTTAATTTTGGAAGCGTGCTTGCTCGCGTTTAATTAATGACTTATTTTAATATTGGGTAGCGTGTCCAGGTTAAAATTAAAAGTAAGTCTAGTAATCGGTACTGCCATCGTATTCAGAATCCACACTCTTACATCGTCGATAAAACTTGTAATTTTTCAAAATTGTCGTTAAAAACACGTATTACCGTCATTTTTCTTTAGGCAATTTACCCTTATACAAATATTTTCAGAACGTGAATTAATTGTCGTTCGTTAAAGCATCGATTAATAATCGATTTTTATCACTTGTCTGAGATACTTCCACACGAAAAAACCGGTACTTTGGACGAATACGCTGAATTTTTCCAATTCTTTTCCTTCTCGTGGAACATATTTTTCGAATATTGCGTTAGTAATGGAAACGCTCATAAAAGATTTTCTTCAGTATCTTAACAAGGGTAGCAAATTCATCTCACTTTTTATTCCCTTTCGGTACGATTCACTCATAGATATTCCACTCGAGACGTTACAAAAATTTCCAATGATTCGATGTTTAAGTAACTCTAGCAAAGCATACAATAATTTCAGGAGAAAAATACATCAAATCCTTCTACTCGTAGATAAGGATATTCCAGCTATTGAATAATACAATAATTTGAATTTTACAAAATAGACAAGTTGACCAAGTTTTAAATTCTAAAAATTTTATAATATCTGGAAAATATACGTTAAAAAATGAGCATCAAAAAAAAAATTTTGAAAATCGGCTGATTAGAACTCGCGTAATTAATTTTTACATTTTGTCGTCAGTGAAAACGGTACCGCGATGCGCACCCTGTAGTTTGACGTCATAAGATCCTATTGCCATATTACGCGCCATGCGTTTGTGCACGTAACGTTTGGTTTTAATTTGATTTCTCTTCGCCAAATTCGAATTTTGAATTGGGGTAAATTTTAATGAGTTACTAAAAGTATCTAGAGTATGTATTCAATTTTTTCAACATGATATTCAATGGGTGATTCTCAATAATAAATTAATTTCATTTTCACGATTGATCGTCACTTCATTTTTGAAGAAAATTCAGAATACCAGTTGCTTTTCTGAGATTTATTAAATAAAATTTTTATTTTTCTAAGAAGAAAATGTTTAGCTAAATACAATGGCGTTAAATAATTTAATTTTTGTAAAATTCCTACTCGCGTATGTGTAATATTTGAATTGTTTTAACGGTTTTACACATCTATACATGATAGCCGTTTTCTTTGTGGCCTCATCACGCCAGAACTAGCGAACCGAATTTTGTCAAATTTTGAAGATACCTTGCTATATGCCCGTAGATGGTCATAGGGTAGGTATTTTTCCACTAGTCCCAAAATGGAAGGGGAGGGTGCAAAAACATATTTAAAGAGGTCTTTACTTGCAGGTGCTAAGTTATCTTGATACCATCGTGTTCTATAGTCAAAATATGAGTTTTTTTCAAATAACTCAAAATTAGTTTTGGCGCGTTCTTCGTCACCATTTTAGGGCTCCAACGTTCAAAAAAAATCAAAAATATAAAAAAAATCGTTTTTTTAACAAATTTGACCTTACCACCTTTCAGATGTACTCTACCCAACTACAAATGCCGGATTTTGTGCCCTTTGGGGCCAAAACCCCGCACAAGGTGAAATTATAATCGAAAATCAGCTAATGCCCCATGATACAGTGATAAAAGATCTCTAAAAAATTCTTATCCATTTCAACATCTTCCTCCTTTAGAAGATCAAGCACTTATAAGAAAAATGCTTCAATGGTAAAATCTCAAGTTTGCTCTCCCCTCTACTGTTTCATATTTTTTTTCATTTCAAAAAAAATGAAAAGAGCTTTTGAAAAAAAACTGTACATTTCGTTCGTTGTTAAAAAATTTCTTATTTCAAACCATTTTTTACCTTTCTTTGAAAATCATATTTGAAAACAGAAAAAAATTATGAAATTAGGGAGAGGGGAAAAAGAATTTGAAATTTTACCATTAGGGGATATTGCTTAAAAGTGGTTAAATTTTCGAAAATTTACCCAAGTCTGCACGCATAAAACCGGAAGTAATTTTTGAAAAAAAAATTTAGGCACCACTTACCAAAAAAAATGTTCCTTATACGTACATAAAAACGGGTTACGAATCAGTATAACGCAAGTGTAGTGGTAAGATGCGCGAAAATCGTTTCATACTACTTAAATATCATACTTTTCTTTCAAATACGTATGTATTTACATTTTTAAAACTAAAATAAAAATAAATATTGGGATGTGTTCATTTTGTTGTAGAAAGCTCATTTTTTATATAATAAAAAAAAATCATTTGTGAAAGACGTTGTCAAAGAAAACCAGTATTTAAACGCATGTAAACGCATAGCGTAAACGGCAGCTTGGATCTGTTAGGATCTTATGACGTCACAGTTCGCCACGCCCCGTTTTCAAGCGTTTTAAAAAACGCGACTTTCAAAATTTTTTTTCTCCGCTCCTATGGCTTCAAATTAAATGCGGTTTTTTGCATCAGTATTAGAATTATTAGTACTATTATATTATATTTTTTTTTTAAATTGGAAACTTGTCTATTATCGCTAGTACAACTACAAGCAATGTCGTACCAACCGAGGATTTGCACACGAACATCAATACCCCTCACTCTCGGCTCATTAAATAAAATTTATAGTTTACCCACTTGCCCTTCCAAATCCACAGGAAGGTGTCCAGAAAGGAATCAGTCTATTTATAATATAGAAAAACGTATTCTTATGATATGGGATAATAGACTTGACTACCTACATTTCTATAACCTTTTTTGGATCTACTGAAGGATTCCCTCAACAATTGTTTTAGTTTTACGAATTTACGTTATGAAAAGGTTAAAAAACAAGATGACAGAGACAATTCGATTTCTATGTTAATAGCAAAAATATGGAATTAATAAAGTCATGCAATAATTTAAACTCACCCTCGACTGAAATTCTGATTTTTTTCTTACATGTTCATGCATTACAATATGATCTGGATCTGGAATCAATAAATAACATTCATTATTGTAGAATAATTATTACTGAAAACACAAATACTTAAATTCATGTTTCGAATCAAAGTTACTCCTCTCCATTGAGAATTTCTCAATATCGAAAACAATAGCGTCGCGCGGTTGTCATGACAACATGTCATGCTCATGAGTGATAATCTTAACATTTTTACGTCATGATAACATGTCACAGATGACAGATCTTCGTTATGGTGACACATCATGATCATGAGTAATATACTCTACGATGAAAGTCATTATCATGGAGACGTGTCATGGTTACTAGTGGCATGTGACGTCAAACAACGTCTTCTAAATGAACATTGTTGTCGCGAAGTGATATGAAAATGTCGCTCTGTGTTGCGGATTTGTACGCAAGTTGGTTCTTTGTGATACAAAACAAATACTTTTTTTTTCATTAATTTTTGATTAATTTTTTGATTTTTTAAAAATAAATGGCCACATTTAGAAAGGATTTTTTTCCTAAAAATGAACAAATCACTTTCAAGAGTCTATACCCTAGGCAATCAATACATTTTCCACAACTCATAAACACAAACAGGCCTAGGACAAGCAGGAAATTCACACTGTAGTCAAACCTGCTAATCAACTCGAGTACTTATAACAATTAATAAATGATCAAAGCGAAATTACACCGTCTTATTTCTTTGCGGCGACATCATTCAAAACCAAGTCCAATTTTAAATTCATATTAAAATAAGACCACTTTGCGAACGCAAAGAAACTAGGTGTAATCTACATTCAATTTAGATGTTAAATGAAAGGCCAACTTACACGATATGAAGTTGAAAAGGGTTTATTATTCCAGTTACTTTGCAATCGCGTGACTAAATAAACTTTAAAATCAACCGTTCGTACTTGGAAGAAGGTTGCTGTTAATGAATATAAAAGTCTCTTTTCGTATCGCAACTTGATATCTTACTCTTCGAAGATACGAAATGGAAGATCTTTCAAACGATACATTAAAAGTGACATCGTTTAAACGTTCTCTTATTGCCAATTAAACGCAAATCGAACGCAATGTGCGGTCTTATGGCTACATCCTACGCGATGTTTTTATCATCGATCATTACAAAATACATATAAAAATATCTATACGCGTTTCACGCTTAGAAACTTAAATTTTTTCGCTTCTTTTTAAAAAAAAACAAGCTATAAAAATTTGCTACTGAGTTACCGCGCTACATATCCAACATCGTATTGAAATCATCAATGAAAAAAAAATCCATCTACAAGGCAAACGAGGCAACAATAATGCTCTTCGTGGATTATTTTCAATTCTTCAAGCTGCAATTTCAACCCCCCTCCTACACAACATCGGTTACATTATTGAAGAAATTTTCGCAATACATTTTTCCACAAATCATACATACCATATGTTATAGCGAATGAAACGATTCCGATAACGTCGTCGCGTTTACGAGCATTGAAACAGAAAGAAAAAAGGATAAGAGAAAATGGAAAAAAATAGCTTGGGGAAATCAGAGAAAAGCCTCCATTAAAAGGCAGTAACTTCACATTGCCTTTTGGATGTGCTACACTATTTCTTTACATGTAGTTCTCTTGGGGCATCGGGGCGATTAATATAGTAAACTCGATTTTTACTCCTAAAACAAAAAATCAATCCCAGCATCGACGTGTTTTCCTTCCCATTACCTGGATTGACAATTCCAAATCTATAGGTAAAATGTCACGCGATAAAATCTATTTTTTTATGGTAAAAAGGAAAAAAACCACCCTTATTCAACATATCGCTAACATGAGCCCATTCTTACCAACCATAAACCTGTAATCGAACTCTTTTCATTAATAAAAGGGTTACATGTCGCTTAAGCGTGAAAGGGAGAACGTGCAGAAGTGTCAATCAGGCCAAAATTGTTGGATAGTATGTCTTTGTCAGCTGTTACATTCGTCTGTCAAACAATAACTTCTACAAGTACGTAACTTTGCATATTGACGTTTTGAAAATGCACATGTGACGACTCGTGCAGCCTCGCATCATTTGTTATACATAAAATGTTTCCACTTTTTCTGTCACCGATATTAAAACATCATTTATGTTATAGTTTACTTTCCCCGGTGTGAATTTGGCGACAAGAAAATACGGGAACGTATACACGACGAACGTTTTATCACGTTTACACGCGTTATTTTGTACTTCCAACTTGAAAATTTATACAACAAATCATTTTTATGCAAAGAATACACCATTACGTGTATTTTAAATTTTATACAAATAAATTCGAATATAATTTCAAGAACGAAAAAGTCAATCCATCGTTGAATTATCATTAAAATTTTTCAATTTAATCAGGTAATAGGTAAGATACCTACATAACATACTTCAAAGGAAATATTATAAAAGTCTAACAAAGTACAAAATTATTATTATTAACAATGAATACCATTTTCTTAAAAATATACCGAGTAAAATTATTATACTATGTGTAAAGTATTCAAGCTCATGTAATAAGTTTATTAAGTGGAGATTAAAACAGTAAACGTGAAAGGAAAGTACAATAAAAATACCGACTGAAAGATTATAAAGGGAACCGTCGTTTAACCGCAATAAAAAATAATAATAAAACAAAGGCAAAAAACAAAAAGAAAATAATAAAACCGATGAAAATAAAAGTGTAAATAAAAACGCTTACGGGTTGCGACTACATTGTGTTTATTGCTTAACTAAGCATTTAGTGCTTTCTCGCACCTTTATTAAATATGAAATTTATTTATATGCAACATTTGCTTTGTGGTGTTAATTTTATTAAGTATTTTCATGTAGTTCACCAAAAAAATCAAAAAATAAATCCCGACGTAGTACAAAGAAAACTTAGAATGATGCACCACTTGGAAGTCTTTTGAGATTGTGGACACGAATCGTTTAAATTCTGATGTAAGTACGTAGTATCTACAATCAACATAATTTACTTCATTTCCTTTCCGAGCAAATGTATAATAACGAATGAAACTTAGCAAACAAATCTTACTTTTTATTTGTGCAATAAAATATTTATGTTTTGTCTGACAATTGCGTATCTTCTTGAATTATAATTATACTCACTATAAAAAAAATGAACAAAAAAACGTCAAGTTATTTTCCACTAGAAAATGTTTATAAATATCACGAGCTTTGAAACATAAATTACTTGTATAAGTACTTTTTATTCATTTTCATGAGGGGACTAAAAATATCAACATAACATAACAATTCTTTTTTCGACTATTTTAAACGACAAATCATTTTATTTCTTAATTATTTTGTTTATTTTTATTCAAAAACAACGAATTGTCATGGTCAAGCCTGAGTTGTAAAATAATTATATTCACAAAGTACCTACTCGCTGCAGTAGCAACTAATTTCGGTGTTCAATAAACAATTATCAATAGATCGTCAATTTATTTAGGACTTTAATATTAGCTTGACTTATTTTGTCTAAAATATTGTCGTGCTGTCTTATTTATAATGGACTCGGTTTTGAGCTTTTTGTCTAGAAATAGATTGCAGCAATCTTCAAAAATAATTAACGAACAGGGATTCAAATTTCACAAAATGTCTTTATTTAATTATTCTTCATATAAATTCAAAATGCGCGAATATTGCAAATGAACAAATATAAAACTCAAATTAGTAACTCAATATAAAAAGTTATTTAAAATTTTTCACGACTCTTTTCTGATTGATAATGTTTTACTTCAATTTCATAAAATCTTTGACCATTCATTGTTATCGACGACAATCGGATTTACCATCGCATGATTGTTTTCTAGGAAATTATTTTTGCCCTATTTTCCTTACGACAAATATCTAAAGACTTGGTCCAACAACCAGTTTCAAAATCACGCCTTGTAGAACGACAAACATATAACATTCGTGTAAGGGGAATAGTATACTCTTAAATAAAGCGGAAAAATAGCAACTGGTTTAAAACCGAAGTTTTTCAGCTGGTCTTACAAACGAATACCACCAAGGCACCGATAACACAATATCTACTCGTACGTTGTACGTGATGGGTGGAGATGGAAGGGAGGAAGAAAAAACCTCGAATGAAAAACTACTAGTAATTTTTTATACAAAAAACTTGGGTTCTTCGGTACAAACGTAATGAAAAATCTACGAAAACTTCAACAGTTTCACAATCTTTAGAATGGTTTTCCGAAACCCAAGCCAGAAAGATACTTTAATGTTAAAAATTAATTAAAACCAAACTCGAAAAAAAATGGTAAAAGTTGAGAAACAGAATTCTAGACAGAGATAACATTAACAGCGGTGTGGGTGAAGCTGCGGTCATCTACTCCTTTTTCCATTCGAAAATTCAAGTTAGACCACTCTCTTTAACATCAACCCTTCCCTCGTCTTCTAATTGATGTGTTCTTCTTTATTTCGGTTAATTCTAACATGATTTTCCCATTAAGAAGACCGGTTCTCTGTCTCATTCTAGCTCGCGTATTTTTCACAATCTTTCTTTTTTTCGTGTCACCTCTTCGTCTAACGCGTGTATTCGTACATCGAAGTATTTTTTTTACCCAGCGAGACGTAACTCGTTCATTCATCGTTTGTCACCGATGTCGTGTTCGCTACGAGATGACCTTGCTCTTCTGGCGTAGTCTTGTAAACACGAAAATATCAATTATACAACGATGTCGGTTGTGTTATCTAGACAAATACCTTTTTCGATGGTGGTTAATTTTATAACGAGGAAAATTATTGTTTGGAAATAGTGTTTTTTGATTCATTCATGTATCGAGTGTAAGAGGAAATGGGGTGATTTTTTTTTCTTTTTTTAATCACGAATATCAATTAAAAACAATTATTAGGATATTTGCACGTAAACATCGTATACAAGATATATGGCCTAATTATGGTACATTGGTGGCTAATAAATATTCCATCGAAATATCTAAATTAATTTGTTTAAATTTAAAGTTTTTTTTTTTGATAAATTTTGATGAAAATTAAAAATATTTCATCTCCTTTGGTCAATTGGTCATTGTAAATGCTAGGTCAAATTTCTCAACAAAACTAATGTTTTCCCTTAATAAATGGCGCTTCGTGAAAACTGAAAAATTGAATCCCACTTCGAGTAAAATAAATACAATTATACTGATAACCCTAAGGAAGGAAATTCCAGCAATAAATAAGGTCACACATGATTCGTATTACAACAGAAAACAGACGAAAGGGAAAATCACACAAAGTATAATAAATACACGTAACATTTAGCACGACCTTTTATATAAAATCCATTAACGCAACACTCATTTCATCATAAACATATTTTTTGAAAAATCAAAACAACAATATGAATAGTTATTTTGGCACGTAGCGCACTTGTCGACACGAAAGATCTACTTCAGGTGTTAGCTTTTACATGAGTAAGTTCATTTCCTAAACTATAATTTCGTTTGGTCATTTTGAAATTATTGCAATCTCATTTGTAAAATGTTCAACTGACATCTTGATCCTTTAACAAATTGAACACGCGGCTTCTTTATTGAGAAAAGGATCAATGAATAAAACAAACACATACAAAGAAATCATTATTTTTCGTTTTCAACGTTCTTATAATTATTCAAACGTTTTAGATACTGCCGTTCATATGTGATTTTAGTTAAATCGAAACGTATTGATTTATCGAATTTGTTCTCGATCGATTTTTGTTCCATTAATAGCCGATTCATTCTTTTTAAATATTATAGGAGAAATAAAATTTAAATCGGTACCTATCAAGTATACGTTTATACTTGGAAACCGGTTATTGAAATATCGTCTAGACGAGAGGATTTATAAATCGGAAAAGATCAATGGTTAAATAATTATATGTACGTACGAGTAAAAACGAAAAATTTTACGTGCGAAATGTCAGTAAACTGAAAACAAAAGGAAATTTTCACGTTTCACATCGATTAACGTTTTCACACTTGCGAAAAAAATCATCCTTCAGTTATCAAATGCTGATCCCTTTTACCTCTTGAATACATTATCTAAAGAAAGGACTCATTTCAGTGGTTGTTTAGGTAAATTGATGAAGAGCGAAAATTAATGGTAATAATTTCATCAACAATATTATCATGACTAATTGATTGAGTGAAGTGATGCCAAATACAGTTGTTATGTTACCTCAATGAATAGTTATCAAGGATAGGGTATTATACTGTTATACTTATCAATAGTCATTGATCAGCTGAAGAGCTACTGCAGTACGCTATTACTTGAGTGGATATTCTTGTTAATTATACCGCAGCAACCCTTATAATCGATTACTTCGAGGACGATTATCATCAATACATTTTTTTGACGCTTTTCTTGTTTTATACGCTACATATGTATCCAATGCATCCATAACTCAAATATAATAAAAATTCCTTCCAAGAAGTGTTATCACATTATTTGTACATAGATCAATTACTCACTAAGGAAAATAACTACATTTATCCGATCACCTCTCCGATCACAACAAACTATTAAACTACCAGCGTGTATATTACCTTTTCAACTAAACGGTTCATTTAATAAAACCTGCGTGGAATAAATAAACACATATGGAAGGTAAAAAAAAAAACCTTACTGAATTTAGTATGTAATTCGTATTCAACGCAAACAAATTCGAAGTCGTACTTTGATAATATAAATGTGACATTTACGAATAGAAAACATGTCTCAAGTAAATGATTGCCTGTAATGCGTGTAAATACATGACAGGAAGCGAACATAATACACGTGCATTCGAGCACGCGTCTTGACACTTTCCAGTGACGACACAGTAATTACAATACCGTGATTCATTCTACATATTTAGTAATTCAGAATACGTTTAATTCGAACCGCACCGTCGCAAACAATAGTTTTACTTTATGTACATTCGAGATGTGACTAAATTAGACAAGTGTACGCCGCACATTTTCGGCTAACTTAAAAATCTAACGTTGTACTTGCTAAAAAACTCGTTTCGCCAAGTTCAAATATGGAAAAGCTAAATATTTAGGAATGCCATTTTTCACATTATTAAAATACTAGATGCTTCGTCTTGCGTGATATGAAAACGTAAATTGTCAATGACACCGTTGTTTGAATCGACCAAGTTTCTATTCAATTGATCGAAAAATTCGAAAAGACTTGAAGGAAGTAGGTAATATTTATCGACGAAATTTATCCTCAAATTGAAAAGTTAATTGGACAAATTCTTGAGGAAGTAGACGAGAGTAACATACGTACCTATACAATGGCATAAAAAAAATTTCAAAGTATTCGTTCTGTACCATAAAGCATTAGCTTGCGTACAAGTCCGCAACACAATGTATTTGATGTCACATGCCACTCATAAAGATGCCACATCACTGTAACAATGACTTGTCGTCATATCATGTCACTTGACATGCTACCGCGACATGATCACACGTCACTCCCGACTATGACACGTCACGATGACAATGAATTGCCATCTATGACATGGTATGGTGACATGAAAAAATAATACTTTTCGTTAACCATGAATATACGACCCATAACACATTCTGAGAGGAAAAAAATAATCACCTCAGTTGTCATCACATATCATCATCACGCCTGTTAACATGAAAATATCGTGACATATCACCATAATATGTCATTATTTATGTCACCATGACCTGTCATCATAACATAATCATGACATATCACCAAGACATGGATCATATGTCACTTGCCACCATGACACTTGACCATTCCAACGACGTTCATCATAACAAGTCATTACATATCACATGTCATTCATAACCATGGCACGTCACCATGATAATGACTTGTTATGGGTATAGTATATCACTCATGATCATGACACGTCACCATAACAATGACGTGTCATCTACAAATTGTTCATGACAACGTGAAAATATCAAGAATAAGTCATGAGCATGATAAGTCACCATGACAACGGCTTGTGTCATCGTATACATCACCCATGATCATGACATGACACCATAACGATGACCAGTCATCTATAACATGTTATCATGACATTAAAATATCAGGATCATCACTCATGAACATGACACATCGCCATGACAACCGTGTGACACATTTTCGTAACGATTTTCGATTTTGTGCGGCATAGCCAAGACATAAAAATGTCACAAACTCTTAAAAATCACACATTTTTGAAAAAACACAAAAATAAAAAAAAATTACAAAATTCGTTAAGAAAGAAACTCACCGTTATCGAAGCCTTTACGTAATGAATATTCAAACAATACCATAAATCAACGTCGAAATACAAAAGCGAACACGTTTTACCGCTGGAATTGTATAAATATATAAATTTAATAAATCTAAGTAGAAAATATAGGGAAAAAAGCGTGAAAACTTTCTGTTCGGAGTTAAGAACAATGTCTTGTTGTTTTGCGAACTATTTCCACAAATGCTACTAGAAAGAACGCCGAAAGGAACAACTAGCTTTAGTAATTATTATACAAGAACTTTTCCAACAACTTTTCAAACTCTGGTAAATTCGGTTTTGTTTAGCATTTTCAAGTTTTTCGAAATCCTTCGCAATTTTCAAAATTGTAAACCTATGTAGAATTTACCAAGAAAACGAAAACTTCTGATATGAAGTTTTCGTACAATGAAATTTTGTCGCAAGATGGTGTTTTTTTTGTAGCAGCTTTTTAAAATTAATCTCGCTTAACATACTAAGGATTTTCATTTACCTTCGTATAAAATTAACAATTTCGTAAGTGAGCAGACCTTTCTTACCTCATGGAGGAATCATTTTTCAAATGAACTACAAGTAAGTAACCATCGTGAGACGAAAAATCTACAACGAAGCATTTTTTTTGAACTACGTATTACGTAATTATTTCATACGATAGACTCAGCGTAGGATAAGTTGTAGTTTCAAAGACCTTCCCACATTTTACAAGACATAAAGGCATAATATTTATCAAAAGTAAAAACAACTAACATATTTTCTTTTTACAACATTGAGTAAATATAGGTAAACTCTAACGATCATTTAATAAATCTTGGTATTCACAAATTATTATTGTCTACTATTCTATAAATAATGTTCACTACTGAGACGTTTGTTACGTACATATTTACCCATGTTGTACTGTAGAGTTAGCAATAAAATATGAGATCGGGTTTGAAAGGCGGCAAACCAAATCCAAGAGTAATTAAACTAGCGAACCTTTGTTACGGTTACATCACAATAATCAATATAACTCTTGTACTTCGTCAATTGACAATATAAAAAAAAACACCACGAGACATCCACACAGAATGAATCTATTTCGATACATTTGTTCTCAAGACAGGCAGACGTTAAATTTGATAAAGTCGCCAAAAAAACATGTCTCTGATTTAGCTTCGTTTCCAATTGGTGAGATTTCGCTTACGATAATGTTACAATTATTAACGCCCAGTTTCATAAATTACTCGTTTGACAAGCGATTGTACTTGGGTATTTAGCTGTTGATATAAAATTTTATAAATACGCGAGATAAAAATACATGTTGAATCGTCCATCGAGCTGCCGTGTTGTAAAACCAGAAAATCGATATTTTCGCCATAAAAATGAATATTTAATTCGATTCAGTTTTCTGTTATTATAGGGCGCTTCGGATACGTTTCTGTCAGCATTCTTATAATCTTGTACATAAATCGATAATTTTATTAATGAGGGGGCCGAACATATTTTTCAGCGAACGAATAACGTCTGCTGGAAAATTAAACATTGGCGGAGCGTATTCGAATGTACTAACCGATGTTACGAGCTATTTAAGGATATGATTTATTAGTCATGATCTCACATCTGATTTAATCGTAACGTATTACCGCGAAGGTGCACTTGCATCACGTGACTTATTCGCATCATGTCCAATCATGCGGTATGTTAACATAAATGCAGGAATTGCTCGTAGGAGAAAAACGTGAGTTGAGGCAGATCCAGGAAACTAGGATCATCGATCTTTTACAGTGAGACTTCTGTTTTAACAGATTTTCACCAAGTAGAGAAGGGAACGATAATGTGAATAATTAGCGTATAAATAATAAATTTTCATGTCCTGCATCTGCCTTTTGGTGCAACTGTGTGCAATACTCGGTAATTTTTCCCACGTAAACAAATATCATGTTCCAATAAACGTTCGTCAAATGAACAAATCGTTGGTGTCATAGTAGACGCAATTAAGTTGCATTAAAGGTCAATTATTTCTTCATAAGATATGAATTGCCTATAGTTCTTGGCTGAATAAACAAGTTGTTTCAACTAATAGGCAAACAAATTTGAAAATAAATTAAATTTTCAAAATTTCACATTTATTACAATAAATTAATTCATCATTTATACTATAAGCTTTAAAAAAATTTTTACGACTAGTCGACTACATCGAGCAATTTGAAATTTCTAGAAACGCGACGACAATTTCCTCATCAGTAATCTCTTTCATTTTTCAAAACGTCAAATGCTCTCACGCTCCAACAATCATAAAAAACGATCCTTTTATTTGATTTCATTTAATACACTTCATCGAAAATTTACCACTTTATGTACCCTTCATCCAGGCGGACTTTTCAAAAAACAACGACCACACGTTCCAAAACGAAGAAAAAACTCACATTCGTATTACGATACAAACGAAGACGATGTCAAACATTAAAGGGTTTAGATATAGCGATCACATTTTTAATTCGATTGGTTTATACGAGCGCCTTTTTTTTCACCTTTATTTTCAAGTTTTATTGTTTTTATTCAATTCGTCTGAGCGGTGAAATAGGCGCCATCGCGTCCCGCATTTCAAATAGGTGCCGAGATTTTATTAATTAACAAGTCTCAAATCGTTGTTTGGCCGTTTGCGTTAACATATACATACAAAAATAATTCCTAACAGCTTCACAATTACCTTAATTGCTACCAAGTCTAGCATTCGGAACATTGGTCTTTTTTTTTATTAACACGGCGTCCGATTTAATTAGAATTTTTAAATTGTCCGAAAGGGCCGAAAACACAGATGCTGCAGTTTATTATTCGATGATGGGTAATAAAGCGAGTATCTTTTTTTCGAGACTTGTCTATTCGTTGGAAAACCTAATTTATTTTTCCGTTGTAGGTGATGCGATGTCGATGTTTTGTGCGGTGGAAAACGCATTTGCGAAGAAATTCCGAAGTCAGTCCAAAAAATATTCAGTTTTGGATGTATTTTGCCGAATTTTTTAAATTATTATTATTATTTATTTTTTGAATTTGAGATCGAATTTTACCAAATTTAAAATTGACAATTTAAAAATTTCAAAATTCGCTCGAACATAAAAGAAATGTAAAAAATTCTAAATTTAATACTCGTACTTTTATAATTTCGAGGAAAATATTTCAACAAAAAATATCGATTTAGTGATCTGAAGTGTCTGGGCCTTTAGTGTCTTCGAAATGAAACGAACTTCTTTTCGATAGTAACAACAAAAAATGCTAAAAATTTTCGGCGGAAAATCCCAAGAAAAATTGTTACGAAAAATCATAAAGCATCAGCTTGCGTACAAGTTTGAAACACAGCGAGACATTTTCATGTCACTTCGCAATGATGACGTTCATTCATGACATGTCATTACGACATGCCACCATGATGTGATAACATAACACTCATGACCATGACACATCACTAAGACATGTTATGATATGAAAAAATTATATTTTTCGTTAAACATGAATACACAACATGTTACATAAATGTTATCATGACAACACAATGACATCAACATGATACATATATCATTATTTAGGTCACCATAACCTGTCTTCATAACATGATCGTGAGATATCACCATGACATTGACATGTCATCATGAAATGTCATTTGACATATCACCACGACATGATCATGTGTTACTGATGGCTATGACGCCTGACCATGCCAATGACGTTCATCATAACAAACGATTAGATATCACATGTCAATCATAACAGGTCACCACGACAATGATTTGTCATCGTATGAATCACTTATGATCATGGCATATCACAACACGAATGACGTGTCGCCTATGACATGTCACGATGCCATGAAAATATCAAAATTATCATTCATAAGCATGACACGTCGCCATAACAACGACTTGTCATCGTTTCAGGTCAACAGACACGTCATTATGACATGTTACTATGAGTTTGCAATACAATTGATAACACAAAAATATTAAAATTGTCACTCATGACCATGAGAAGTTGCCATGGCAACCTCGTGACGCTTCTTTGGGACGATTTTTGAGTTTGGATGCCATATCCAAGACATAAAAATGTCAAAAATAAGTTTTTAACATTAACAAAAATAACAAAGGTGAAAAGAAAACAAAGAAAAATTTTGTGTAGATGGTAAACTCCAGTTTCCATGAAGAATTAAAACAGCTTAGCGCATTTCACTTCATTGGGTTGTCCGATTCTGACTTGAGCCAGTAAGATCTCCTCTTTTCTTCTCGAAACGCAAAATATTTTCACGTATAGCACATAATATGAATTTAAGTTTAAATGACACAAACGAAGAAACCATACGAGTCTTTCAAAAAACACCCCCATTCGACCAACTTCGTATTACATCGCCGAACAAAAATCGCGCAACATTTCAAGCGACTTATCATAAAAAATAAATGGTCAATTTGAACGAAGCGAATACGCGATGTACATACAAAAGTATCAAAATATTAGCGAATTTTCGTCCAGCAACAATGAACATTGGACATCGATCAAAACTAATCCCCACAAACGGAGCCGCTGGTAAAACATAATCTGAGGATTTTCGTAATAACGGTCCGATTTAAGCCGCTTTTCGAAAAACAATTTCCGACAATATTGCGTTTCGAGTGATTTTTACGCTTTTCCAACATATGAGCACGTATTAACAAGCGTGCAAAATGTCAACAAGCATACGTCACCGTTTCAAAAATACCCAACGAGTTACGTGCTGCTATCTGGCACATCGAGTTATAAAAAACAGTTGATTTTTAAAAAAACGTAGGAATTTTCTAAATTTCCAAGGGTGAAAAAGCGATAAGCGGGCGACACCGTAGGGCCGGCGTCGATTCCGCGTACGCCGTACAAGAGGTAAAGGCAGAAGTAATCCTATGGTATTTGTTCCTGAGTTTTGTTTTTGCAATCATGCGCGACGCGCAATGTTTCAAGACAGTCGTTGATAAAGATGCAAAAGAATAATAGCTCTCCCTTTACCCTTTCAACGGCCTAAATGCGGCTTTCATATTAACCCCAAGTGCTTTCTTCATTTTTACCCAATTTGCGTTACCATTCAAATCATAGCCTACAACCGCGTTAGCGGCTTTTTTCGCGCTGTAACGTTTGGAAAATTTCCACCGTTAACGCGTTAGTTCTGTTTACGTTGAAAATTTACGCTCGTTTTCGTTCGTAATCATTTTCGCAACAATTACTTCGAACATTGAACAATTTTTAATCGTTCGTCGAGTTTTTTTTTAATTGTTTAGTAATTTATTTTTTTTAATTATCACATGTTTAGTTTTCGTATCAACATTAATAGTTTTGTATACGTAAATATACATGAAAATGCAAATATTACAACTGTATTGTAACACGCCACCAAATAAACCAAAGGTAAGTAATTTTATCATTAATCCGGAGCACAAATCGTAAGAAATTTTTTATAAAATGAAAAAATTATCAAATCACCGGTTTCTACATAGTTTCGCCTAAGTTTTCGTAATGCTACTATCGTCCAACTGCAGTGTCTATATAGTTACATAATTTACGCCGTAAATACGCGATACTCCAGAGACGCCTTTCACAGTTGTTTACCTACAACGTAGATTTTATCACTTGTCACCTTTTTTGAATAGCTTGAATACGTAAGCAGTAAGCACATCGTTGACCCGTGCTGATTCTTTTATTCATTAAATTAATTAATTGAAAAAAATCTTGGCTTGTTTTTATTTTTTTATTCGTGTATCTCGGTTACTAATTTCGTCGCAGATTTAATCAGTTTATTTGACCCGACACGACGAGTTTCTTTTTCTTTCAATTAATGTCGTCGCGAGTGGAAAAAAAGGGGGTAGAATTGAAAACGTAGATCTGCGTAGTCGTAAATAGAGTCACGAATGACATGAATTTCTATATTTTTGAAAAATTAATATTAACGTAACATGTAAAATTCACGAATTCTTCCTAATTATTTTTTTAAATACATAAAAAGGTATAATTCAAAACCTACTTGATTCGGCAGTTGAATAAATTTTTTAGGCTTAATTTTTTCAATCGATTTAAATTTTTTTGTTAGGTAAAATGCATAAATATGACTTTTGTGAAATTCTTAATCCATAAAACCTACCAATCCTGTTACGAAAAAAATAAAATAAATTTTAAAATATAAATTAAAAAATTAAGAATAAAAAAATACGATAATTAAAAAAAAAAGAAATATCCGATTAATCGATAAACCTTTTTAAATCACTGTACAAAGTAAACACTACGAAAAATGTCATTCGCCCACTCCGAATCTCCTCACGCAACGAAAAAAAAAAACCTCAATCGATCGTTCACACGATAGAAATTTCCACTGCTTGAAAGAAAATTAACACCCCTTAAAAGCTCATAAACGCTACTGCAGTAATTTCAACATTTAAACCAATTGAAAGTGTACGCGAAAATTGAAAGAAATAACTCGAGTAATACCGTAATTAATTAACAAAGATAGCAATGTTACACGTCTGCCGCATAAAAGAACGAAGAAAAGTAGTTCTGAAGCAACCTCGAAACTAGGGTTAAAATTAATACTATACAAAACCGTAATAACAATAAGAAGTTAGCGCTTTCATATTGTTAGCGTATAACCCAAATCCATTAGCAACGTTGTAAACAAAAAGAGACGCCCGGAGAAAGGGGGTATCCTAAACGAACAATACAACAATATACAATACAGCAGCTTGTTACCAAAAACAAGGGTGTTGTTGTATCACTTCCCTTCGACGCGCCGCCACTCGATTGCGGTACATTGTTAAGCTCTTATTGACACTGTTACCGCGAAGGGGACATATCTGTAAAGATGCTTGTATGACAATGGAAACATCAACACTGACAACGATTGGGCCGCGTCTATTTTTAGAGGCGGGGCGAGATTCGATCTTCGAACCTATGGAGACGGTACAAAAAAGTTAGGAGAAATGAGAAAAATAGAGAGAAGTTAGGGGAACGTGGTTTTTTCTAGTAATAGTGGGAGAGTTTTTTTCGCGTATGAACGAGAACAACGAGCGGAGAACTTGAAAGAAAGAATGCTAGTTAAAGTGTAACAAGACTGACGAGTGCTTTACAAACTAGATTCGCCTTTATGATGTAAAACTACATAAAACGTTGCTAACCTACGTTAAAACCCTGAATTTAATTAATTCTGAAGGGAATCAGGGGTAGCTAAAAATTCATGTCATTGTTGGGTATTATATTGGAGTACACGAGTAATATTTTTTTTTAAATTATTTTTCCCTAATTATTTTATTCGATATTTAACATTAGGAGGGAATACATAATCTATGTAAAAAAATAAAGCTCTAATTATTCCTAGTAATTTTATATATTTTATATTTATCAATCAATCAAAAAACTTTATTTTACGGCCTTCGACTATAATGGTCTTCAGCACCAACATAAATTTAACAAATTTGGTAGCAAATACAATAAATAGAATAATGACAAAAAAACAGCAACAAATGACTAAAAAATATTGACAAAATAAGAGAAAAATATCATATTATTGACTCAGACCAGCGTAGTAATAATTACTCTTAGAACATAAACACATTATACTAATTTTTGAAAACATCTTTGTAGAGCCGTGCAGAGGAAATCCGGACCCCAAGGAAAAATTGTAAAGACCACCCTTCCCTTGAAAAGGCTCGATATTTTCTTCAAAGGTCGTCACTTTTTTTCCAAAGGACCGGTTATTTTTTACTTGGGCTTGAAATGCACGTGGGCTCCTAAAAAATCCGGGCCCGGGGGAAAACCCACCTTATCCCCTCTTTTGGTTGGGCCTGCGTTTCGGTGAGATATTGGGATTTTTTTTTACTTCACGATTTTAAAGTGCGACAAAAGAAAATCGAAAAAAATAAATTATTGAATAAATCAATAAATGAATCAGAGATTCAAAACTAAAAACGATAGGTACATCAGTAACAGAAAATACCGAGTAAATTATCGATAATTTAATAAAAACGTGTCCACAACTATAGTAGGCCCTCATAGAGAACCAACTTCACACTTTTTTTGGTTAGTATTGAGAAAAAAAAATCAAAATTATCAAGATTACGCTTTTAAATATATTTTTTTAACTTATTAAAGAAGTCGATAATGAAGCGGATGACTCAATTCTCAAACAGCGCCCTTGAAAAAAAAAAGTAAAACTGAAATGCATCGCCCTGACCTATGCGGGTTCATAAATTTTGATATTCACCTTCATGAGTATTTCATGGACTAGATGCTCACGTGTAGAGACATAATAATGGTACTCGATACATATTGTAGGTAGAATGATGATATCAAAAAATACATCATAATTAATAGTGGCAACATGAAAGGTATGTAATATTTTTAGTCTCCAATTAGGCACCGCACAGTGCCAATGAACTAGACAAAGAAAAAAAAATGGAAACAACAATTGCCAAAACTTTTTACATATTACATCAACATAACTTTGATAGATATAAAAAATCAAATTATCTCAGGTAATCGGGTACTCGTGACACGTGTATCTGTACATACTCAATATTCATATAATCCACAAGTATTACTAACATTACTCAAATAAGCACATTCATTTTTTAATTCATGAGAATCTTGGGAAAATAAAATAAAAAATTTTTATTTAAGAGAAGTAACCTTCGACGTAATAGGCCTAACACCAGCATCCGATTTTAAAATGAAATTTTCATTTTTCTATAAATCCATCACACCCCTCTATACAATATCAAAGTGCAAAAAGGGGGAACAAATCTCGCATCAATTTCCATCGAGAAATAACTCGTTATGAAACACAACAACGCACTATTTTCATTACCACTTCACTTTTGTGTTCTTAAAAATGATGAAAATTTCAGCTTTGGAAATAAAGTACACAAAAAAATCAACGCACGTTGAAAAAATCTGAATATGTAAACCCCAAAAGAAAAAGAATCGTTTTTTCGATATAAACACGAATTTTGAAAAAATACATTTTACTCCCTAGACCGCTTAGTGGTAAAATTTCCTCTCAACAAATAAAATAAACTTCCGAAGCTTCTTTTATTTCGACAAATACACCAGAGTTAAAATTTAAATCGTTGCTGAAACACGAATAAAACAGAAAAAACTCGATTGAAAAGCCCAAAAAACAATATAGGAAAACTTCTCAACCACCTTGTCCCCAGTAGGCCGCAAAACCGAACAAACAATTTACAACGTTATTTCGGTATACAGGCGTTAAAATTTTCTCGCGTGTTTTCAAGAATTCGGGAAACTTTTTTCTATCGCTAGTTTGTATCGTTATAAGTTGCAATTTCGTTGGCCATATTTCGAACAAAAAGTTGAGTAAAAGCGTAATGTAAAATTCAAATACAGCGGAAAAAGCAAATAGCGTTTAGAAAAGGAGCCCCTAGCACAGGTTAATACATTGTATTTAAACTGCGGTAATACAAGCCTCATGTAGAGCGAGAGCGCGAGTTTAATGTTTATTGAATTGAATAACCCGTAATGGGAGGGGTTTACAGCGCGCCGAAGGACGAGGGGTTTTGTCGGACAAACTGACGAACAAGGAGGTCATAACATGAACAAGCGTTTCTGGATCCCCGCCGAAAAATAGACCTTTTTCGGGGTAGTTATTAGGAACACGTTGTAACTAGGACAACTTAAAGAGTTTCTCCTACGATCGGCACATTGTATGAATCCAGTGTTACCTTTACCGGTGAATTATAAATAACGTGAAAATTTTTTTAAATGTGAAAATAGTATTCGGTGTTGAAACAAAAATATGGTAAATTTTTCCCAACTTTATTGCTCCTTCATCAGTAATGGTTTCGCGTTCGAGTACGATCGATGGAATAATGTTCATTGATAATTTTAACATTTCGCAACGAAGAAACCACGACCGATGTTTCGCGTCGCGACAATCCTCGTTAACAACACTGGTATCGTTCTTCGTACGTAATATAGCTATAGGGGAAAGATAACAGCTCGGGGCGAGGCGTACTCCCCACTTTACAGTCTACGTATTGTGATAACTTGCTACTGTGTCACATTCGGTCCCCACCTACTTACTATCATAACCCCTCCTACTCACAAAAATCAAAGCGACTACACGCTGTCCCGCCACCAAAAAATTCGACCGTTGGCCTAAACTGATAACAGCTGTAGTATATCGGTTTGACACCTCAAGACGGCTTCCGTGTACCTACGCGCGATACAGTCTACTCGTAATCACACCGGTAGCTAATTTTTCTCTCGCGTTTATAATTCTTTGATTTGTTTTCACATTTTTATCGTTTTTTTCTTCGAACGCGTATTTTTTATTTTTATTTTTTTCTACATTGTGTCAATATTCGAATTGTTTGTTTTTCCATTCACGTATAATTGTACGCAGAAAATATTTTTTGTTTCATCGAAGAATGGTAATTTTTGCACTTTCGCGTTTCGGATGTTAATAGTGTTCAATTAACTATGAAAAATTTCAATAGTTTTTGTCATATCGTTAAGTTCGGTAAAACTGAAACATTGAATGGTTGTATTTCAAGACGCTGGGAAGTATTGGTTTGCTGAGGAGGGCCACCGTTTTGGTGTGTCCCTCTTCGTACAATATGTCACGGTACACTAACATACCACCAGTAGATATTGCTACTCCTCGCTGTCTTCAGGTTAGTAATATTTACAATTTTTGATAGAAAATTACCAATTTCGGAGTGCTTTTGAATTCACAACCGGGTTCTTATCATTTCTCGATAAAATTGAAATTTTATTGTACGCATCGTTGATCGAAAATACGTATTGTATCGCAAAATTTGTAAATTACAATAAATTTCTGATTTCAATGTACATCAAGACTCGTGGGTGTTTGATGGATCTTCTATCTCTTATCAGTCTTCATCACTGATTGTTAGACAAGTACCTATCTGTACCTTTATATCGTATCGTAATTGTTCGGGTTTTTACCAATGTATATTATATACCAATCAATTGTACCGATTTCTGGCTAATAAATCACATACATGTCGTTACAGTCAATACGTATAACTTAAAGCGCTCTTAAAGGTCATGCCGTAGCACTGATAAGACGATTTTACGAATGCTACTTGTTTTCACCAATACGACAATTCGTTTAATTATTAATCTGTAAGAGGTGGATTTTTTAAATGCAATATGCAACCAATAAAGCTGAACCGTGTCTTAAGAGATTTGTAGTAGATGAGTTTACCTCATAGACAAATTATTTTTCTTCCATTTACGTATATAATTTGTTGTAATAAAAATCAGAAAAAATAAGTGAAGACACTTTAAAATATTGATATAATTGTACAAATAAAGAATGTTTTAAATACGTCATCCACTCAAATCAGAGGTCGAAAATTGCATAAACGTATTTACAAATCTAAAAAAATACACCGAATTGAAAATAATTCCGGAAAACACGTGCCACTAAAATAATAATTCATAACGTGGGTAATATTTTTAATTATTTTACTTTATTATGAGCATTTCAAATGATGGAAAATTTCGAGTTAATTTCAAAAAAACGTTTTTCTTGGACGTTTACTTGTTTATTCTGTACAAGTGTCAGTTGTTTACTATAGATATCTATTTATTGAAGAGACGATTATTTGGCACCGATACTTGACCGATGTTAATTTTAGTTCATCGTAATGACAATAAAAATAATTTGTCAATTTCAAAAGGTAGAAATAGTATGCTGTACATATTACTTGTACCATACACAAAAATTTAATTAGTGATAATTTTTTCGCTTTTTTGAACCATGCACGTTACGTACTCCTTAGAAAGAGAAATTTTAAATATACAAATTAATAACTACCTACTTCGTGATCACTGATTAACAATTTATCGAGTATATTCTTGGAAAATGATTTTAAAAATTATCGCAGTATCGATGAAATTTGACAATGTAAATTTTCTTATACATAAATCTCTTCAGAAAAATCTTCAATCCATCATTTTTTTTTCGTAATATATGATTTGATCGATGTCAAATCGTGTATACCCAAAATCTTATCAGTAATTTCTCCTTTTTTCTGAGTGCCATATCAATAAACAAGACCTACCTACATATTCAAGTTACTCTACATGACCATCACGTTATGTCGGTATTTTGCATACAGAACAAGAGAAAATGTAGACGAATTTTCTTCCAATTAGAAAATTTTGTGCTAATAAACGACTGACGGGTCGATTATGTTTTCAATGATTTCATTTTTATTGGTTTCTTGAAGGAAATACCAAATACTGTAGATAAAATTTTACCTAAAAGACTAATTCTATAATAATTAAAATATAACTTAAACGATTCAGAAACACTTTTGTAAACAAAAAATATAAAGTGATACTACGAGTAATTTTCCAACTATTTGAAAAAAATAATTAATGTTGATTAAATTGCATACTCATTCGCCGAAAACACATAAAAATATAATTTAATTTTTCATAAATTTCAAAAAAATTAACTTCTGTAATTTTTCAAACAATGTTGGCATAAGTAATGAGTCCTGCTACGATATGGCCGTAGTACATAGTATAACACGAGAAGTTAAAATTTATCATTCCTCTAAAAGCAATCATTACAACGAATATAAAAATTACGTACTTTTTCCATGAGAATTCACGTTACCTATTTACTATTCCCATATTACCTACACTTTCAATCGATATCATAGGTATATTTTTTCAGTTTTCATTTCCAAACCATGTTCTCTTTTTTTTATTTCAGGTTTTCAACGATAATATTAAAACCATTAACACGTTTTTCCGCTCATTTTGTAAACCAACCAATGTAACTTCGAAACATGGAAATTTCTTATCAACGAAGGAACAAAAAAATACAAAATTTCATAGTTTTTTTCTAATACGTTTTTCCTTATCTTTTGAAAATGTATGGATGGTTTAGCTTATTTTCCAACAACTGTTCCTTAAAATAAAATAACCGTTTTACGTAGCTTACAAATAGATCGCATTGGGCGTATACATCACCGATGACTTGGTATATGTATATGCAATATGCATAGGGAATTTTCGATCATATACAATGTAATCCCGATTAGTGTCGTATAAAATTGTTTAAAATCCGGACGCCTACTGTCAAAGACAATAGTGATTTAGTTAAAACTATCACGTAAGAAGATTACTAAATAGAAACATTACAACTAAATAACACCCTTTTTTTAAATAAAATTCGATTATTTTGAAATTATTATTACATGGTTGCGTTTACCTGCAAGCATTCATAATCTAATTTTGAAAACTAAATCAAAACATGACTTGCTTAAAATGACATAAAAATGTAAATCTTTATTTTACATATAATTACATGCGAGTTTGATTTTTATAATAGAGGGCTGTGACTAGTTTTACACGCATATCGTACCGATAAGCGAAAACAATCGAAATAATGATTTGGTATTTTGATACACATACGTAGAATTGGATTTATAAATGTAAAAGGGATTTTTTCGGAGGCTCGAACATTTTTAAGAATATTGACCGCGTGAATATATACACTTTTGATAGAAACGTGTTCTACAGCTCATCATCGCGATCGTTATATATTTTTCAAATAATATACAATTCAAATTTCTCGCCCCGTATACAAATACTTATAGATATGGTCACGAAACCGAAAGGCTAATTGAATAAGCAAATCATGCTTATAGGTCTAAACGAACAGTCTGCAATAGGTTTACAAAATGAAATCCTGATTTGAAGTATAACCACTTGAAAAAAATGTGACATCAATAGCGAGAAGCACAAGGTGACAAAGAATTTTCCTTTAGGTACCTTATAAAAACATCGTAATGTATGAACGCGTTGAATGGCGAAACGAACGCGAAAGAATAATTCGCTTCGGAATAGGTGACTGGCGTAAGAAAAACACTCCTCGATATAGAAAATCTTTCGCGAATACCGCCACGATCGCGGTACGCGGGCCGCTTTGGTGTGATATTTCGCGCAACAAATTCGAGAAATACCATCGCAAACGTTCTGAAATTGAATACTAAATTAGACGCCGCGAATCGCATAAAAATGAGAATAATGGTAGAAATACGTTCACGTATAGAAACGCTATTTTTTCAATTTTTCTCCAAATTTATACGACTTTTTTCTTGCAGACGGCATCTTCAACACATTCTTCATCATCTAGTCCACCAAACACCAGATCTTCAGCATCGCCGGTATCCGCCATTAGAACCACGGCCATAACCAGTCCTTCCATTGGTACCAATCAAAGTAGCCCGACGAATTGCGCGCCAAGGTGTTGCGACACCGGCAGGCCGCTTTTCACCGATCCTTTGACCGGTCAGACTATCTGTTCCTGCCAATATGATATTTTAAATTACCAAAGATTAGCTGCTTCCGGTGCTACAGGGTTACCAACGTTATCAATGTACGGAACGCCGTATCCAGAAGGTATGGCAGCCTATTTTCCCGCATTGGGAGCCGATCAAACACCATTTTATACGTCTGCGGTAAGTCCACACGAAGTAGATTTTTTTCGAAATTATTTTTCGAATTTCTTAACGAAAGAAGTACACCTGATGAAAAAGTGCGAAAAAAAGCGAAGTACTTAATACAACGAAGGTGCTAGGTGAAAAAAAAAAGTAAAAAAACCGCAACATCTGCGTGTTTATAAGTACAGTTGATTTTTCATGAAATTACACATATATAGAAACACACGGTCGTTTTCACATTAAGACGTTTAACATTATTTAAGCATTAAACAAGTTTTTACACATGTTACTTAGTACGACGACACTCGTACCAGCGACAAAGTATACGTAATTATTAATTTAGTAAAATTCTAAAGTATACTTGTAAATTAATTTCGTTCGTTTGCCCTTTTACGTGTATGTTTGTCGCGTCCTGTCGTCAAATGACAACGCACACTTCGTATTTCTGTGTTTAACGAATAACGTTTTTTTTTTTTCTAACAAATTCGCGTGGATATAATTCGGTTTTCGAAACGAACATTACACACGAGGAATTATTTTCGCACTTGAGCCGCAACCGAAACACGCAATGATAAAACGTATTTTTATTTAATCAACAAGTATAAATTTGGAGAAATTTCAAATTACGATAAAATTCAACCTGAAAATATTCACGTGATACGAAATTAAGTTGCTCGTTTGATTTTCGCCATCGATCCATCAACACGTAGTAGTATAAGATGGCGTTAGATAATTTTTAATAGACTTGTAAACTACATAGTAGTTCATTTGGTGATTTTTATAACGAAATACGACGAGATTTTATCTAATACGTGAACGAATTTCGTTAATATTAAATTTCCAAACGTCTCGAAATAATAGCCTCCTCGAAGGTGATTTTTTACATAATCTGATGATTTAGAATTTCTTAATTGGCGAATTCCAAATTGATATATCAATTTTCACGGAAACAGTATTGTTACTTTTTCACACATTTGTAATAATTTAAATAAAAATGACCTCAATCGAGTCGAACTCACCAAACGACTCGAAATCTAGAAACAAATTCGTTACGCAGTTGTTCCCCACATTATCGCGATTTTCCTTTAAACAACGATAAACACCTATCACCTACCCATGAAAAATCATCACCATATGTAATTACTACGTAAAAAAAACACAAAAATTACAAAGTAATGACAGTGGAAAAAAAACTAGAGAATTGTTAGCGGTAATGGAGTTCTGTTGTCAAACCACCGAGTAAGTAAGTAAATTACATGACAATTTCACGTAATATGCGAAAGATAAAATTTAAACATATTAACTATGTTCATGCTAAACTAAATTTTACCTCTAAATGAACCTAAATGTTACACTTTTCGTTTACTTTACAAGAGTATGGGTAAAATAATAATTTTTTAGGCTGCGTATTTTTTTAAACGTTTTTATAATTTTTCTAGAAACATTATTTGGAAGTTTTTCACTATATGTAATTATTAATTGACAATACCAGAAGAAGGACTTTTGAACGGAAGGAGGACTTTTTTGTTTTTTTTACCAACCCCACAATATTCATATTTTAAAAAGTGAATAATTTGGAAAACATAAATTTTTAATGGTTTTATCACAAAAATGTGCAATTTTCATAATTATTTGGAGGTTTATTCATTTACAATATCAACATTGACCAAAAATCGTTAAAATAGAAAACATTTACAACAAATGATATTTTGATATTTATACTACAAATAAATACCCTTGAATCAAATTTCAGTAAAATTACGTAATATTAAAATTAAAAACGTATCGAAGGCATTTTCTAGAGAGTGGGGAAGGCCATAATCAATGAAAATCCCAATTCATATTTTCAAAATTCTCTACTTTTCTGATATTTTTTTTACCCGGTCATAGTTACTTTACAATGATCCCCCCCCCCCGCCTCCATATCGCGACCTAACTAATTTAAAAGATCAACGTGCAACAATTGTTATTTTTCACAAATACTTTTCTTCTTTCCATAACTACATTGAAATGGAAGAAATTGAAAATAGAAGTGAAAAAACTGCCCGAGGAGAGTTAGGACGAAAATTATTTCACATCTATCAAGTATGTGAAGTTTTTATCATTCTTGAGGAAAGGTTTTCTGTATAAAATTTACTGTAAAAAAATACGTTGAAATAAGATGGAATTCTATAACGACATTCAAACGAAAAAAAATTGAAAATAGAAGCGAAAAAATTGCCCGAGTGGAGCAAGGACAAAAATCTTTTTACATCCATTATAAAAATGTGAAATTTTCATAATTTTTGAGATTTTTCAGTAAAATTTACTACAAAAAAATGCATTTGCTACTTGAAATATATAGTACAACAGTTCAATTTTCCCAACTGTGGGTGAAAAAAACCTAGAGGGGGCAAGCTACCCCCAGCCCCACTTTTGGTCCATCCAAGATTAAAATTATTCTTCATTAAATTACACAAAAAAATAAATCGTACATTTTTCATGAATAATGCAGAGGAACCTCGATCAATCGGTAAAATCTAAAAATATGTAGTGAAAATTTACCACACGAAGTTGAAAAATTTGTTAACAGTATTGTTCAATTTGAAAATTTTTTAATTACTAGCGAAGATAATTGTTTCTTTTCAACAATAACTCAACACCTAAACGCGCAATTTCTTTTTTTCAATGATGAGTTTGAAAATTGTTTACCACATTTTGAATTTTTAACAGAATAGAACACTAAATGTCATATTCCTAACAACTTTAATATGGTTTAAAATTTAAAAATCGCTTAAAGAAAAGTTTTTAAAAAAATTTACGAACCTCAAACGCCTTAAAAAATTATTCACTCGGGTTAAAAATTATACCTCTATAAGAATTACATTCTCCATAAAGATAAAAAATGCTGGATTTTTTTTCTAAATTTATTAAACCATTAAAAATGCATAAGACCAGTGGTTTAAGAAGGAAAACCTTTTGTGTATATATACTCGTAGTATGTCTGGTTAAAAGTATTTGCAAAAATAATACTAAATTAAAACGTTCGGCATAATTACGCATGAAAACAGCATTAAATTCAACATATGAAAGGAATATTCCCGACCGCAAAAAGTGAAAAAAAATCATCAATATTTACGATAAGCGTTTCTCAAACGTTCATTGATTTAGCAATGAATTCGACTCTTAGGCAAGTCGTAACTCAAAGTAACATTTATAGCGCAAGTTCGTTATAGATGTTCGCGCATAGCACTTATCTAAATAGCACCAAATGCAAGAAAATTGTTGCAATTAAATTATCTTATCAGTGCAATTTCCAGGCTTAGTTTTTATATTCGACGGTAGCGATGGCGAATACTACGAGCAATATACGATCACTCTGTCGCGTTTTGCAATTACCTCGAGGCTAGTCCACACCTTCATTCATCGATTACTAACGATCTCTCGTTGACTAAATGCTGACGCGGTTAACGAAAAAAGTATTCTCACGAAAAAGCAGTATTTTACCATTAAATATTTTATTAGCTGCAGTTTGTATATACCCAAGAGTAACTCATAATTTCCGATTATCTTTCGCATCCGCGCCTTTAAGAAGCGAACCATAGGACTCATAAAACACAATCGTATTACCTGTACCACACTACACAGGTATATTAAATTCGTCAAACATCGAAATCGCGTTAAAACTATGAAGTATTAGTTGGTTAATGGTGGCGTTAATAAATCGTACCACGAAAAAAAAAGAACCGTAAAATATAAATCAAATGACCGCAGGTAAATACGATTTATACGTTAGAAGAAAATCCGAGTATTAATTAAAAAACATTGATTTCGATTTTATAGTTAATGTTTATACATCAACAGTAATAAAACAATATATGTTTAACGATATATCTATGGTTTCATTGTATCACAAATGGTACATTAATGGGAAAAAAACCAAATTTATAGATCTTCCACCTTCTTGTTTTTTTATATGTTAACTTTATATCGATTACTTCGGTAATCTAAACAACAATAAAGCAAAAAAAAAAAGAAAAATACATTTTATTAGAGTTTCTCTTCTTTTGATCATAAAACAAAAGCAACCAAAAGATTTCGTGAAAGGCGCATTTCATGAAAGAATTATAATTGAAAGGTATAAATTTTTTTCACTTTATTTCCATTTAATTTTGTGATTTTAAAGTAAACATTAAATCAAAAAGATATCACTATATTAAGTAAATCTTTGAAATTGATTTCAATTTTTTACTCCATTTTGTAAGATCAGTGTAGGTATAATCTTATTTAAAAAAAAAAAAATCGTTGATACATTTTGACGCTTTTACCACACAAAAAAGTTAGCAAAGCACAACTTTTTACAAAATACTCAGCAATAAAAATCTTTTACCGAAGCCCGACATGGTAGGCCTTTAGAGTCCAAGGAAAAACAAAATAACAATTAATAATTAAATCAAAATAAATTAAATTAAATTGTAAATTTCGAATGCTCTCATCAGGAATCTAAACACCTGTAAACAATTTTTTATTCTCGTAGTCTTCGAATACTTCGTCTAATTTAAAATGGGAATCAAGAATTAGTTGTTTTTTGGTTAAATTAATTTCATAAGACTATTTTTAACTAATAATTTTATGATTGACCTGACAAATTAAACTAGCCTTTTTTTTTAGCACTAATAACACCAAAATTTCGAGATAATATCCCCCCCCAATTGAAAATTAACTCACAAATCAATTAAATTTTAGACAACTTCATATACTTTTTTTTTAATTCTACGTAGAAATTTTCACTATAAACGAAAATATCGAAACCATCCTAAGGAAGAGTTATAGCGATTTCACAGTCTCCTGCATTTTCGATCGTTCTTTCCTTCAGCCAACATTCTTCCATGTAGAACTTTCTATCCATGTGATTTAGGCATATACGTATAAATGCCATTGTAAATACCAGATAACCATTTAAGGACGAGTTTATGGAATTTAAAAAATCATTTCGCTATTTATTACACCACTCGTACGATTATGTTCCAATTTTCGCTCTGGCTGAAAACTCGTTCGATACAATTTCTCGTTATCGTAAACGATTAATTATTTTTAAAAAGGGGGAAAAAAGAAAAAAAACGTGGAAAGTCACACATTTTTAAACCAGTTCATTATACTTAGTTTGCTACAATATGAAACAGTACCAAGATAATATTTAAAATGTAACGTAAACGCGAACATTTTTTTTTTATCAATTCAGACCCACATAACACGTAGATACATAAATACTTGAACAGTCATTATCGAAACTTGTCACATTAAACAGTGTCGTACATATTTAGTTGAAAAACTATATGTTCTTGACTGTTTTGACCCGTACACTGAAAAAAATTACGTGGAATAGATTTTTTACAAATTTTCATCGGCTATGATCGTAGTTTACTTGTATTTCCTAAAAAGAAAAAATGTGATGAGATACATTAATATTAAAAAAAAAATTAATTTCCTCTTTAAAAACGATTGTAGTATAAATACTCGAGTAAAAATAAAAAAAAAACACTCAAACATTTAACACTTCAAAAAATGTGAAAATGTATTAATATGCGTAAACTTCTAAAAATAGAATTTTGCAATACGAATGGGATTCGGGTGCAAGAAAATTCATCATTTTCATAACCGATACGAGTATTTACCCTTTTTAAAAATTCGGTCTAAATGGAAAATAACGTCGAGTGTTTTTTCGATTATGTAAAACAACGAGAAATTCGGATACGTAACAGGTTCGTTTATTTCTGGCTGATAAAAAAAATTGTATTAAAAAAATGCAAACTCGATCACACCTTTATTTTGGAAGTTAATCATTTTAATTTATTATTTACTCGGTTTTCTTTGTATACGATTCGATGCCGTACTAAACGAAGTAATTAAATAGCATGAATTTACTTAATGTGTAAACATAAAACAAGATCTTTAAATTCGCCAATTTCGTCAATGATAACCTATATACCTATTAGTCGAGAACAAAGTAAACAATTTATTAATATTTTATTTCGACGAGATAGCACCCTTCTTTACATTAGTAGTACAATCGTCGTCTTAGTGGAACGTCTCGTTTACTCGAAGTCATTTGTGTAATTATGAATCGCGACTATTTCCATCGCGTGAAAAATATAGTAATGATTTATAATCATTTACAGGCTGCGGCGGGATTAGATTTAAAGGACAATCTTACATCGGGTGCTGTATGGCCTTATTCGCCGGCTTATCACCCTTACGACGCTGCATTCGCCGGATACCCTTTCAACGGGTGAGTACAACTTTTTAATTATTCGCAAATTCGTGGTAATTTTTCGGTGTAGTGTAAAAGCAAAAAATTATACGAATCTTGTTAGCAATTTTCTTAGAAACCATGAGGATATTTTTATTGAAAGATTTTACGATATTTTTATTACGATGTAGATCATAAGAGTGTGGGTAAATTTGGAACCTTTTTATAACATCTTTTACGATAGTAGTATCTTGTCATTATGGACATTTTAATACGTGTATGTTCGATTTTTTGTACCGAAATCTTGGTGATTTCTCGGCCTACTCGTGCTACGGAAACATCGATTTTTTACATGCCGCTTTTATTTAATATATGCACAACATTCGAACACCGCCAACATTCTTGTTACGGTGAGTATCTCGTGCGCGGATCTATACTGTTTTTAGTGATCGCTAATTCGAGGTCGTAAATGTTAGCACGACCATTTTACAAAAAGTTATTCCAAAAACCAACATTAAATAATTCCGCCCTATTATATCGCTTTATCATGCATTTAACTCGGTTATTAAGATCTTTATGACATCCTTCACGATCGGATTTCTCCCTTTGATAAATCACGTAACAACAACATTTCCATATAATGACGTTTCTCTAGCGCGATTCTTGTACCATGACTAACAATTGTATTTTCATCGTTCATTTTTGGCCGCCGTAAAACTATACTAATAAATTTTTAACAATCTACGTACTTCGTGGCGCGATTTTTCGTCATTTTCGAATAAAATGAGGTGCAGGTATTTCGGCAATATACTTATTACGTTGGATATTCTACGCGAGAAAATTCAAATGCAAAGAATCACAAAAGCGGAACCAATTACATTCTAGGAAATGTTTAATTGAAGAGATATTCGACTTGTTACAAAAAAAGTAATTACCCAACGGCCTATGATGTACAATTCGTTTCAAGGATTACCCCCTTCTTTAATTTTTCTACAGCATGCATTATATGGTTTAAAGGTAATAGCGAATCACGTTACATTAAACATGGCATGTCTACCAATGATAATGAAATCGTGATAAATCCTCAAATTAGATGTTTTTCGTTTGATCAAATAATTGACCAAATTTCATACACGAATGGCTGCATGATGAGCATCCAAAAATTGAATTTTTTGATACAAATAATACTTACAAGTATCTCAATTTTTAAAAAATTAATTGATAATTGATATTTAAAATTCCTTCGGGAGATCAGTATTCCTACTTCCTAGATTGGGCGATTTATAGCCAAATGGGCGACTTGAGAAAGGTCTTTAGCTGACTAATCGCGAACTAGGTGGCTTGAGATTTTCAAATTTTTTCGTGTTTCTCTGTGGCTTTTCTCTTAAAAGATATGATATTGTCGAAGGATTTTATTAATAGAAAAAATTCAAAACCTAAAAAATTAAAAAAAAATTGATTATTTTGATCAACTTCGGAAGAAATAATTGGCTATTTCGTGCGACATCAAGAAAAAAACGGGCGATTTTGGAAATTGCGACTTTGGGCGACTTGAAACTTGGCATTTGGCGATTTTTATTCCAGATCATCCGGGAACACTGCCGGAAACCGTTTTCATGCTCGAAGAAAAATTTTTAAATAGAAAATAACGATTATAAAATAAGAATATCAATTTATTCTTTACCTTGGTATTTGGTATGTTTTGCAATTCAATCGTTCATAATTAAATATTCGCGGTGTTACCGCGAAAAAAGATTCATCATAATTCATAGAAATCTGGCAGACTCATGAGATCGATATTTTATTGAGATTTAAGATACGTAACAAGCGTAAGAATAAATTAGAAGTCAACCTAATACGCTTTAATACTTGTCAGTCAATAATATAAAATTTTTATGTACTTTTTTTTGGGGAAATTTATATTTTTAATAGTCGGGTAGTTCTCCAAACTTGAAATTCAATTTATAAACTAATCAAAAAATTTTCGATTTTAATATTATGGAAATAATTATGTGCTCTTCCAAATATTTCAAAAATTTTTCTGTTTGATAAGTTGATTCATCGGATAGAAGCAGGCATCACGCATAATAGGTATTTTTCCAAACGTTCAGATTTATCGCACGCGACTACATTTGAGGTGGAAAAAAAGTAAAAAAAAAAACTTGGTTAGGTATATTCGTACAAAAAACAAAAATTAAAATTAGTCGATAATTTTATTTAAAATAATTGTAAAATTTTTTTAAATTCAATTTTCAACTTTAAACGTATTTGACATATTTGAAACTTGAGAATTTTTAATTTTTTCTGATTTTTCTTTCAATATTTAAAATTTAAAATAAAAAACAAACATAAAACTGAAAAAAGGCGATAAAAACGCTTCATAAAAATTAAAAAAAAAACCTGCAGAATTAATTCAATTGAAAAAATTGTAATTAAATTATACAAACGAAAATAAAACTATAATAATTAATTCTAATAAACAATTCAATTGTATCCTAATTTTACAACCAAAAAACAACCATATGTTGGAGGAAAAAAAACAACAAAAATTACGTAAATTTTTCCCCGAAGCCAGCACTTTAAGGCCAATTACGACTTATAAAGAAATATTTGGCAAACATTGACTATGGAAATTCAAGCAATATATTCCGCGTATTTTTATCGGTTGCACATCGCAGAATTAATTAAAAAATTATACAAAAAGCCATTTACGAACTTAACTACCTGTTTGTTCATTCTAAAATAAGTTAAATTAGCGTACGTGCGTTTTTACATTTGTTGTCATTATATTGTATACATTCGTCAATATTAACCGGTTATTCGCTTGGAATCGTCGCAATTAATAAAACTACGTAAAGGACATTTGTTTTTCAACAAGGTATTATACTTTTGCTCTCATCTTTTTTACCTCTTTTGACTCTAAATAAACATATAGGTAACGGTTGTTCGATGCTACTTTAACATCATGTTGGCGTATTCTTTATCAAAACGGAAACAAAACGAGTATTAACCTAAAACACGTTCGTGTTCTCCGAAACAAGTCTATCGAACAGCTGAACATTACATTTTTTTACATATGCCGCATCAGATAAAAATACATACCATAGGCAAAAGCCTCTCCGTCAGTTGACATTTTTTTTTCACCATCTCATAACTACCTTCGTTACTAATTAATGTACTGCTAACGAGAAACTGTTAAAATACGTCACATAAATGAATTTTAAATTGGGTTTTCTTGTTTTTTTCGACAGCTAAAAAATTATTAATATAGTCTTCGTTTTGTGTTTCCAATAAAATTGAACTGTTTAGTCACAAATTTAAGATAAACTGGTTCCCGAGTAGATATTAAATTAATAATGTTATTAACGAATCGTTTATATTAATGTTTATACGATCGAGCGTTCTAATAAATTCCGGTAGGGATAACGCAATTTTTAATGAAACCACTAACATATCATAGTGAATCAATGCTTGATTGAAGAATTTGGAATAACGCCATCATCAATGGTTATCGATTTTTAAACCAGAAGAAATTGAAAGATCGACGTCGTGGGGGTTAAATTCAAACAGGGGAATGATTTATTAATGATTTAAATTCTTTCGATAAAACGTACCAATTGTTTGAACGATTCGAGCTCCTATGAGCGATAGAAAATTAACCAAAATATAACCCTGCAATACTTGTTTTATAATCAAATTTCAGGTAATTGCAAAATTTAGAAAAAATTTTGGACTTACACAGCACGTACCCGTCGAACATAATGTTCAGAAATTCTCCTCAACCTCGTCTAATTTATTTCATCTTATACCATTTATAGTAGTAAAAAATAGGCGAAAAACAAGCAAATTATTCGCCTATAAATCAATCGACGACGAGTAATCGCTGAACAAATCTAATTTTTAACTTCCGTTAAAAATTTCCAAATACCATTGACATTGATGTACTATCCGACGATATGCAAACTGGTTGAACAGGGTTTTAATTCAGTATTGTGACGTGCTTTTAACCATTATATCCACAACCCACGTTTCGGTGTATTTTTTTTTTTTTCGCAAAAATATTCATAATGTATTTGCGATGAGAACCTAAAACAATTCGTTTAATTTCCATTCATAAAATGCAATTGTAATTTAGGTCCGTTTCGTCGAGTGGATATCGCGTCTAAGTTCTAGCCAAGCGTACGTTTCGATGTTTAATCAATGTAGCATTTGCGCGTTCGGTGTTATTTTTAAATATTTCATCATATATAGGCGCTTTGCATCTAACAGGCATACACCCAACGATAAAATTGTCATTCGTGTCGCGTATCGCTGGCATACGACGCAAAAAAACGGTTCGACTTGAAGAAAAAGACACTCGAACGTACGCTAAGGTAACAACGGTGTCTGTGTACGTGATTGTCGCATCTATTATGTTATTAGTATGCAACATAATCGATTAGGTATTGTATTGTAAGTACACAGTAGGCGATAGGCTTTCAACAAGCCGAGCGGTTTCTTTCCAAATAAAGTATAGTTTAGGTACGAAGTTGGTCCGGACATCCGGAGTGATTGTTACCGGGCACGCTTCTAGATTTCCGCAAGACAATGGCCTTTCCTCCAATCGACCTCCTTATAAGATAATTCAATCGTATGGAAAGTACCGTTGTCAACGGGGTGACAATTTTCTCCAATGGAGAAAATAAATCTACATCTAACTGGCGTCTGGCGATAAATTTAGATCAATAATAACATCAAGAAGACAAGAATGCGCTAATTTTAGTAATTGGGTATATAACCTATCAAGTTGACTAGCGAGAAAAAAATCTTCCAAAGTAATATATTACGTCATTCGTCGGAATACCACCGTGAATAATTATTGAAAAAAAAAGGCGTTAAATCTAATTTGATAAATATTTCAGTAGGTATATAGCTCACCCTCGTTAGAAGGAAGTCTTTTTTTTTCCACAGTAAGAACCTTTTTTAAACGCGATTTACGGATTATCAAGTCTAATGTTGACAGAAATATCGAGAGCAAAGCATCAACCAATATCAACCTTATCAACTAACATAAAAAGCTGCTCTAAACGATAAAAATATATAAAATACGACATTTTTCATTCCTCTACGTAATAAAACCTCGCTATATACTTGTTGGATTTCGCATCGCGAAAAAATCATGATAAATCCATTTCTTAAATCTTCGATACGTCGTTATACCCGAACTTCTGTGCATAATCAGATGAAGAGCAGCGTCATTCGTTAGGTCGAAAACGCTATAAATCCCAGAAGAGTATACACGCTAACCGTTTAGTGTGAAACATACCCCCCTAAAAAATATGAATCGACATTTTTTACCACAGCTGTATCTCTCTAACGACACTAAGTAAACATGTTTCGACATGGAAAGACGCGAAATCCTCAAGGGATGATGTATGGCCTTATAATTACATTTTTAAAACTGACTCTTGACGGGGGCTCGATATACATTTCAAACGGACTTTACCCTCGGCGCTATTCGCGGACAATTTTTTTCCTCTCTTTTGAACCAAATCTTTTACAACCCTTTGAAAAAGCCTAAAAAAACTCAACCACGGCTGTTGTGTTGGAAAACGTGTGACGAATTCGTTTATACTTCGATGATTCGCCTATTTTAAATATTCACGCCTTAAATCGCATCTTCCTTTTTCATCGATGTATAGTACCTTTCGTCAGCATAACGCATTATATAGGTTTCCGCGGTGTGTAATTACGCGGAAAATATCGACTAGAGGTATTACCGAAATTATTATTTAATAAAGGTTTTCAAAAGATTGTTAATATTTGGGGTGCTTCTAAAATGAATAAAAAACCGACATTTTTGCTTCGAAGTTATCTCGTACATTTGAAGTACGATGAATTCGTTAGATTATCAAATAGCTGAAAATTAAATTTGAAAAGTGATAATGAGTTTATTTTTTGAGGAAAGAAACTAAACGCAAAAAAGGTATTTTTCTCGGGAGGGGGGCCTAGTGGTGCTGGTTGACTTCGAGATGATAGCATTGCGTCACTTTGCACAAAGTACCCCTATTTGTTTTAAAAAAATCAAAAATTGTTTTAAAACTACATTTTACGGATTTTTTCACTTCTGAAAATAGTTGTCGTAATTTGCAAAATGTAAAAATTCGCGGAAAATTCAGAAATATTTGTAAAATTGTGAATCATATGATGCAATTTTGTACGAAAATATTTAAAATGCGATCAAATATGCAAAAATATGCATTTTTAGACAAAATACTCGAAACTCGAAACGACGTTGGCTCATTTTAATGAGAATTTTCTGAAACGGAAAATAATTTCATTACTTTTATAATTTAGAACGCTACAAAAAATTCCCAAAATTATATCAGGTCGCCTTGTAGTCCAGTCAATATAGCCCGAAAATGGCCTCGAGCTTGCAAAACGAGAAGATAAGCTGAATTTTGGTATATACCTAGTATTCGATACCCTTTACAACATAGTTCACTTCGGAACAAATGTCATGTTTGCAAGTTCCCTTTTTTGTGGATCTAAGCCCCCTAAAATCGGTTTTTCGCTTATATCTTAGTGACAACTGGTTTTATCAAAAAAATAGTTCAGTTCAAAATTGAAACCCAATAAATTCTCTACAAACTGCATATATTAAGAGTTGACGTGGCTGGCTTAGATTCCGAGCTACGTGCGATTGAAAAGGGAGCATTTTCGTGAATAGATGACTTTTTAGCCTAATTGTGTAGGGTACAGTTTTTCGGCTCTAGTGTAGCAAAAAATGATTCTGTGAAAAAAAAATAGCTTAGTTCGAGGTTGATGCCTACCAAATCCTCCACAAATACTGTATCTACAAAACTAGGCTAAAAAATGACTGAAACCCTACTTCATTGCGATGTCACTGCTCGGGAACTAAGAAAGCAACCTAACTTCATTATAATGGAATTTATAGAGAATTTGGTCATCTTTCATTTCAGTTATTATACATTTTCACGAAAAACCATGTTTTCCCTTGGTTACAGGTAAAAAACTAAATTTATGCGAATTTTGTCAAAAATTCACAAAAATGCTCCCTTTTCAATCGCACGTAGCTCGTAATCTAAGCTAGCTACATCAACTCTTAATATGTGCATTTCGTAGAGAATTTAGTGGGTTTCAATTTTGAACTGAACTTTTTGATAAAACCAGTTTTCACTAAGATATAAGCGAAAAACCGATTTTAGGGGGCTTAGATCCACAAAAAAGGGAACTTGCAAATATGACATTTGTTCCGGAGTGAAGTATGTTGTAAAGGGTATCGAATACTAGGTATATACCAAAATTCAGCTTATCTTCTCGTTTTGCAAGCTCAAATGCTAGATTGACTGGACTATTGTTCATAAGATGACAATGATTTTTCGATATATCGACTAATAAACTAGGTACGATCTACAACAAAACAATTTTCTCATCGTTTTTCAAATCACAATTGAAAATTCATCTTATTAAAAAAATATCCGATTTCAAAAAAAAACCAACCGATCGAATATCGTATTACGATAGATTACGAAATAACGTGTTTCGGTTTCTTGTTTTAATCACGAAATATTAGTGTTTTTTCTTAGTAGCTTGCGCTGATTTTGCGGTTTTCCACGTGTTAACAATCAAACTCACACTCTGAAATAATATCGAGATGAAAGGTACGTTTTAATCGGTATTATTAATTATCTCGCGATAAACTGCGATTACGCGGCGACTATCTTTCGTATATAAATATTTCATCAACGAATTTTGGGATTTTATCTTGGATTGTTTATAATTAACATAGGTATACTTTGGGACCATCGATAGATAACTTGAAAGATATGTTAAACCGTTTAAGACTTCGTAATAAGCGTTGACTGACGAGTTAACGCGTAATTGCGTTAAAAACAGAAAAAAAAAGCAATGAAAACCATACGCTGTGTTAAGATGGACCTTGAATGTAAAGTTGTCAACGTAGGTGACATTAAGGTTGAAATATTACTTCGTTGTAAAAGTACCTCGAAAAAATCACCGTTGTTCGTGTTCGAAAATTTGCTGTCATTTTTCACTTTCAACTCGCCGAAAAACTACTCCAGAGTTGCTGGTTTCAAGGGTTTTTAGAAATTTTTATCGACGATGTTTTTCAAAATTTTAATTTCGTTTTCGCATGTATTATCTAATCTTTTCGATTATTTCATTAAAATGTTTTCTCATTGGGTTTCGATGAAATTACACCTCGAGTAGGTTTATCATTCTATATTAGTAGCACATTGATATGTTTACAGGCAATGAACCACCGCCAAACCACTTGTAATGTACTTTACCTGTATCTAAAAAAAAAAAAATCCATAACGTGGTTTCAAAAGCTAACCGACCAAGATTTCTTCGTGCGATTTCGGCTATATACAGTTTATAAAAACGCCGTAAAAAATCACCTCATATATAGGCATACTCGCATACACGTTCGCATTTCCCCTTAATGTACTAACAACACGGTTAACAGCAAAAATTAACGAATTCATTATTATAGCGACCGCAATAACGCGATCTCCCCCATTTCCAATCAGATTTAAAACGACAACCGGGCGTTGGAAATTGTATTAATTTGAAATAACAAAACCGCTCTGGCCAGATACGGCGAGCATCGCGTACCCGGCGATAATATAGATTAAAACGAAAAATCCGCTCACGAGGGAGAAGAAACAAACAAAACTCACGGCAAAACGGACAGAAATAAAATGTCCCTTTTTGACGCGTGTGAATAATGCAAAGACCGGAGTATAAAATGGCAGATTCGTGTTTCCAGTTTTTCATGTGTTGTATATTGATCATGTGTCAACAAAAGCCCGAAAGCTTTCTTCTTTATATACGTTTAAAGTACACAAAACTTTTACAACTTGGTTTCGCATTGTTAACGGACAACTAATAAAGCCCTTTTTTTTGTCCTACCTCGTCCGAAAAACTCTCGACTTTTTGAAATGGTAATTTACTTTCACACCGATCACTTTCGGGGTTGTGCGCTCGTAGTGTTCTTTGATTTAGCAGATACCTTCGTCCGAGTATCGTTCGTATAATAACATCCGCAACGTCAATTAGCAAATTTCGCTGTTAACAGCGGTAAATTAAAACAGCTTTTTCGACTTTTCATTTGCTGTTCCATCTGACAGAGCTAAATTACCAAAGTCCATTCGGACTTTTTTCCACTTTCTCTTGTTTCCAAAATTCATCAGCTTCGCTATCTAATTTCTATTATCAAGCAAAAGCGCCATTTTTGTTTCAGCCATTGTGCTCGTGGCAATAAACGTAGAGTAACATATGCGTCAGGTCGAGGTACCATTACCTTATGATGACTAATCTCATTCTGGTATCGTTTTCTTGGCCGCTCCACCGTACAGGAAAATTATCAGCTGTGTATCTACATATATATTAATATAATCAATTAGCGATCCATATTTAAACATTGGAATTCTATCGAAGTATCCGCCTTCGATACGAATAAATTAAATAGAACGCGCG